>JBCFYV010009882.1:51103581-51115724 GCA_039000515.1 Timema cristinae
ACCTGGAAGCTATCCCCTGAGGTTGAAAATACGACAGCACTCCACTCACTACCGAGGGGGGGGACGTTTCAACAACACCACTTGTGGAAATTTTCCCTTTTATGCTGCGGACTTTCTCCGTGATACACTGATCTAACGTCACTCAATACAACAACCCCGTCTACAGAAGGGAAACATTGGACCAGCTTCTACAGACCTGGAACATGTAGATATAATGAGACAATTTGATGTACCAGATATGTAATGTACCCTAAGTAAATAACTTGTCAATAAAGTGGTTCTCCGAACTGGGTACCCTTGGTCCAAAATGGCTGCCTTCCTTTCATTCCCGCGTGTCTCGGTCACGCAATCTCTATAAATGTGGGGTGAAGGGAGGAGTTGGGACTCAGCCGACTTGGAGCAGGGAACCCAACAACAACATAGGAAAAAGACCGCACGAAGGGCCAAGAAAGGAAGAATGGTGGGAGGATAGAGGAAGATGGAGGCAATTTACTAAACTGACCCGGCCACAAGCCATTGAAAGAGATACTTACTTCTGTAAAAATTGACAGCAAATTCATTTTGTACAGAAACAATGACTTTTTTGGTAATTCAATGCAGGTTAAAAAAAAAGTACTAATCGGTTATTAACATTGATGAGATAACAGAGTTGATATGAGTGTGTGGACAAAATTGGTCCACTAGAAAAAGAAATACATTATTTTATTTTATCCTCAGTCAATCTAGAATGAGAAACATATAAATTATAGAAATGTATTTAATATTAACATTCACAAGAATTCTGGTTTTGTAACATTATACATGCAAAAAAAAGTAATATTCAAAATGATTTAGGGGACATAACTTTTCTAATTTTATTTTAGGAATATAATAATTGCTAAGAAAAATTAATATAGGTTTGATTTTACTTTGGAAAATCTAAACCTCAATATTAAATTTCCATTTCTTGGGTAGTAAGTAATTAAGAATTATTTTAAGATATTTACTATCTGGACACCAAATGTTTACCTTTTTTGAAAATTAGCCACATACATTGCATCATTGAATCAAAACCTGACCTCTCCATAAAGCTAAAATTGTTAAGTCATAGTTGAGCTAGAAAATTAAACCCCACTATTTTTAAGTCTTTTACATCTTTACTTTGAACTAAAGAATTGAGTGAATCTGAATTTTATTTTAAAATCACTCATCTGGTTTTGACAATATTCTCTATAACACATTAAAAAATAATAGTTTGTAACATATTTTAATTTTAATTTACAGGATCGCGAGAACTGCAAACCACTTGTTGTTAGTCCCACTTCAGCAGAAATTACTTTCAGCGATGTAACATTTCAGTATATTAATGGTAAGCCAATATTTAATGGCCTATCATTCACTATTCCAACAGGAAAAAATATAGCAATTGTTGGGGGAATCTGGATCAGGGTAAGAAATTTATATTTATTCTCATTAATTAATTAAAATAGCTTACCAATTTTGGTTTAAGTACTCAAATTAATTATATCTATAACATCATTATTTATTATTATATTTTTCTTGTTAATCAATTTTTAATACAAGTTTTATTTTATTATATATGTCGGTGACCTGGTGGTCTAGGGTAAGGTGTCAGACTTCTATGCTGGCGGCCGGGTTCAATCCTCGGTCCCGGCAAAGATTTATCTGATTACCAAACCCTTCCTTCACCTCTGACAAGACATCTTGTGAATGTGAGGAATGCCAGGCCTCCACCGTGGTTCGGATTCCACGTTAAACTGTAGGTCCTTCATTTCATCTCACAATCACCCTACCATTACACATTAGCATAAGTGCGTATAACCCGAACGGTAGTAAGACGCGGTGCTAATAATAATAATAATATTTTATTATATCTGATATCTTCTTTTAATAACATAGGAATTGATTACTATGTCGATGATTAGCTTAACCAATGCCTTCATTGTCTAGCTAAACATAAATAATTATTTTATGCACTCATAGACCCATGAATCATAAAGAAAAATTAGGAATCAAAGATAAGACAATTAAATCTTCCAAATTTTGGCCAGGACTTGAGATTTTAATATATTTTACCAAAGCACTTTTATTATTTTAAATATTACAAAGGTACCAGAAAATCAAGAATTAGCTACTATTTTTTCAAAGTAAAAATATTGAGAAAATATTTGTTATACATTAAATATTGTTGGTGAAAAATTGATGTCCATCTCATATATATTAATCAACCTTAGCTCGATTTTAAGTTTGACTCAGCCATTACAAGATTCATTAATTCCTGATAGTACCAAACACTTTTGTAACTATATAATAAATAAATACATTAAAAATCAGTGAAAACTTAAAATATAATTTACAATTAAACACTAATATAATTTGACAAATTAAAGATTGCTAAATTTAACTCTTCTTATAGTTTTTATACATATTAATTTTCCCTTTTACAATTCAAACAATACCAATCACTATGAAGTTTAATAATGTATTAATATTTTGAATTTAAAACATTGATAAAATTTTGGGTGTAAAACCCAACAATATGGAATGCAATTTTTCTCCATATTTACCATGAATTGAAAGTCACTGTAAATACTACTTATGAATAAGAACTTGGCGAGAATTAAGCAAGCTTCCTTACTCTTACTACCTTTTTAAACGGGCTTTGACAACCTCAGTAATGTAAGGAATCTAATTATATATTTTTTACTTTGCATGGAAAAAAATCCACCTTTAAACAGCATGATAGTTTAGCATAGCTGAATATATCTATTCAATTCTAGAACAAAATAGTTATTGGTTTAAAATTAATTCAGGAATTTTGATAAATTCCCTGCTAAGCACTACTGAATTTAATATAAATTAGCTATTTGATCATACGTCGAAATTGGTTAAGTTTTTTTAAATATATTTTATATGTGAGTAGTACAGAGACATTTATATTAAAAATAGTGGTGAAATGTTTTGAACTTAAGCTTAGGATATTCACTCATTGCAGTGAAAATAAGAGAAAAGTTGAGACTATCACAGTATAATAATAATAATTAGAGCTGTCAAACTCGATTACTCATTACCTCAATACCCTTGATTCTTACTGTTATTGAAAAAATCTAGAATCAATCTTAATATCACGATTCTCGCTACTTTGATTCTTAGCTCTCAATAAAACTGGCAACTAAACCAAACAGCAACATTCAAAATATGTGATAATCAATTATCTCTCATATTAGTTTAGTTGCCGTTTCACTTAAATGCCGGCAAATTGTAAATATACCGTAATGGCCAGAATATAGTACGAGCCCGAATATAATATGACCCTAACATTTTTTAGGTGATCCACATGAAAAAATAAATGGTCTCGAATATAATATGTCCTGACATAACAGTAACAAGAGGTAAAACTTAACAACTTTGACACATTTAAAAAAAAAGTAATAGTTAAGTGAGACTGTCAGAATATATGAATCGATTCTAAACAAACAAGCTATATATAATACGTAGACTAAGGATTGCAATTTTCTGTAATATATTGATATATCTATCATTAATTGATATATCACAACATGTACATCGAAAACTATGATATTCCTATCAAATTAAAATGGCTGCTCTCCTGTAATTATATTCTTTGTTGTTTTTAAATTTCGACTGTTTTATTTTGCTCTTTGAATAAGATAAGTTTAATAAAAATATAACAAAAGTCAACGTAGTTAATAAAATTATGCAAAAAAAAAACAAATTTATTTCAATTCACTATATTATCGATATATCGTAGCCAAAACTTCATCACTAATTTCTGATGAGCTAACATGCATTGGATCAGATATGGCAGACGACATACAATTTTTGTAGCGTGTGAAATGTGTTCTTCTTTACGTGTAAAATCTTCAATTTATGGTTATTAATTTTAATTTATTTTAAATTCTTGATTTAATTTTCAGTTTTGAATAATTTAGCTAGTTTAATAAATGTCTATAAGATTCTGAGATTAAAGTTTCAAACAAAGTGTGTTGTAATGAAAACAGTCCAAGTTTCGCATTGAGGGGGGAGTAGGGTATCAGGCACGTGACATTTTCTATGCAATGAAAAAGTAAATGTTCAAGAATCAGAATCGAGGTTGAACTTAAGAATCGGAATTAAGAGAAAAAACAGGTATTGTGACATCGCTAATGATAATTTTTATTTCCCACGTTTATCAAAAATCAATATTTCATTGAGCTTAATTATATTTTTTCACTCCAAAAGTGTTGTTTTGGCTACTCTTTTTTTAAAGTCTTGTTATTAAATATAAAACTAAAGATTATTAAAATGTTTTATAGTTTAATTTTGGCTGGGCCTAAAAAGGCTTAGATAATAATATGAAAAAAGGCCTACTTTGTATTTGTTAAACAAAAATGTATTTATCAATCTCACCTAGTTGATATAGAGTTTGAATGCTATTTTTTTGAGAGAGGTATAGTGGATACCAGAGAATTAGTCAAAGTATTTAACGTCAAACCAATTTTTGGCTAAGAAATATGCACTTAAAAAACAAATAAAGTGACTAGAAAATGTTTTAACTGTGAGGGCAAAGACAATATTTTCAATGATTCTGGACAAAGTTTCACTATTAAGGTTTCAAATAACATTTTAGACAGCTTAAAAAATACAGTCAGAGTGTAAAATTATGTCAAAGTCATAAAAAAGAATTGGATCAAAACTTCATAATGCTCATGTTAGCTAACTCTATCCTTAGTGAATGACTAACACAATGTAGTTATGAGAGCCATGGAAAAAATTTAAATAAAATTCAATTCCCAGTGGAATAAGTTAAAGTTCAGTGACCATAATAAATACTTAAGTTTCATTATAAAGTATATAAAATCAGATTTCCCCTATCTCGCTAGATAAATGTTAAACACATATTTAATTAAAATGCCAGGTCGCCACCGTGGTTCGATTCCACGTTAAACTGTAGGTCCTTCATTTCATCTCACAATAACCCCTACCATTACACATTAGCGTAAGTGCGTGTTAACCCGAAGGGGGATTTAAACGCGGTCTAAAAATAAAATAATAATATTTAATTAATATCATTTGAAGTGGCATTAAACCGTAACTTTGGGGGGGCCCCATTCTCGGCCCAACCCAAACCCTTTTTCGATATACATCAATTTTATATAAACAAGTTTTATATTTTGGGAATATAGGATGAACCATAATCCAATAATCACCAAAAGTGCCTCTTCAGTTTTATTTTTCTCAATCTCATACTCCTTATTCCGGACAAACACAAGGGAAAATTGAGGTCATTAAAGGGGGGGGAGAAAGTAAAATAAATTTTTATTTCCTTTTTATTAATATAAAGGGTTTAAAACAATAGTAATTTATGTTGTTGGAAATAAGCTGAAAAGAGAAAATGAACTGGCATTTAAATAGATAAGGTGTATAGCAATTCATTAGACGTTGGGATTGAACTTCAAACTTACCATTTAAATTTTCAGGTACACTATTCTTCAATCACCCCAACCCATTGAATTATGTATTTCCCATTGTTTTTTCAAAACACAAAAAAAATAACTATCCATTTAAAGGATTCTTGAAAAAAAAAAAATTGTATTATTTAAGTTTTCATAGATTGTAATTAAAAAAGTAATTTTAAATGGAAAAAATTTCATATATTATTTTGTATGTTTTAAAAAAATCATCCTGATACGGTTTTGTATCGTTTCTTTGAACCTCAAAAGGTAAAATTTTTATCAACAATAAAAAATATTTCTGAAGTACAATTGGGTCACTGAAAAAGGCTTTTTCCATTGTTCCTCAGGTTTTTTAAAAAGAATTTTCAGTTTTCAGTTTTGTTTATTTTTCACAAACTAACTAAATTTATATTTACTATTACCCTTTCTTTCCCAAAGTGTTTGACCTTTTTAGTGATCACAAATATATATTTTTCTAAAGAAAACGCCAAAAAAATAATTTTTGAATACATTTATGTGTAAGACTTTGCATTGTAAAAAAAAAAAAAAAAAAAAATAATGAAATAGTCTTCATTTTTCCCAAGAGTGTTAGTTCAAATTATGGAAAAAAAACCATAAAAGATATTGCCATGTTTAGCTTCTCAAATATATGTGTGTGCACATATGCATGCAGCTGAAAAAACTGAAGAGCAAGGAAAACCTAGGGCACAGGCAAGGGATACATCAGACCCACATTCTAAAAGTTAAAATGGCTGCTCTCCTTGAGAGAGCTTAGCCCTTTCCCAACATGCTACATGCAGTCTCAAGTGACATCTTCTCACATACTTCTTCTACCACTTCCAATTTATTTTCACAAATTAAAAAAATTACAAATCTTTTATATATATTTTTAAACAATTTGTTGTAGAATAATTTTTTAAGATGCTAAATTTAATTTTATAATATTAACTGGCAAAAATACGAAATTTAATATAAAACACATTTTCTAAGGGTAGAATAAAACGACTACAAAGACAAAAAAATCTTGATGGAGTCCAAATAAACTAAATAAATGTGTAGGACTACTAGAACTACTAATAAAATAAAGAAAAAAACATCTTCTTTAATGATTAACTCCTCTATAGAAATCTGTGTACTGTCTATGTATACAAATTATAGCAATTCAAGATAAATTACATATTATTCAACTACTAAATCTCAACCTAATAATAATTTTTTTACTGCTCAACTACTATGAATGCTCAATTATCATATTTATTGATTGAACCGTTTTAAATACTTGTACCTTCCTTTACCATGTAAGGTAACAAAGGTTACCTTACTATATTCCACTATGGTATACCCTATAAGATAGTCACATTGTAATCCATCAGGGTAAGGGCTACACTACCTTTCAAGCAAGATGGAGTGTACTGTTATTTAACTGAAAAGTCAAAATAATTATTTATTACACTATCTTAATAACTTTGTTCAAGTTAAAAATTAAAACTATATATCAAGATCTTCAATGTTCAAACGCAGATATCAAGGACAATACATTGCTGTCATATATAAGGGTCACAAAGCACAGCGGACTCATGTCAAAAAATAATCAAAATTTTGTCTATTTATTGAAACTGCTCTAACCTAAATTTATTTTTTGGAACAATAACAATCATGTCATATTTTATAGAACATGAAGACCATGTAAGCTTAGGCGAAACCATTTTCAATCATTCATGAGTGAACACGAGTGCAGCCAGGCCATTATATCAATGGAAAAAGTGTGAGCCCCATTATGGGTTGAGATTTTTGTAAAATGTATTAAATATTTTATTATTTTTATAAATTTACTGCACCCTAAACTTTCTCTTTCTAGTCAATTTTACAGTTGTTTTGATTCATAAATGCTGGCCTGAGATGATAGATTTAACTGGGAACTACTTATGTTATTTTGATAAAAAAAAAATTTGCTAAAAGCTTTATTTTTAAAAACTGTGCAGACATAATATCTCGGTGATTAATTCAATTGTTTAATTAATTTTTAATATATTTATTTTCAGGATTCTGTGCTTTTCCACAACACAATATTTTTCAATTTGCCCCTATGGTAATCTATCCAAGACTAGAGAAGAAGTGTTTGCTGCTGCCAAAATAGCTAATCTTCATGGTCTATTTTCATGTGGCCTCAGGGGTATGAAACACAGGTTTTGTTATTTTTTCTATGCATTTTTTATATTACCCTCATACATGTTAAAATACAGTGGCAACCCAGACATTTACTTTGCAGGTGGAGTACACACTAAAGGCCATAACCGAATTTAATTTTGAGGGGAAGAGAGGCTTAGGGACCAAAGCCCCCCAACCGGAGTCCCAAAAAAATGTTTTACTATTAATTGCTTCTAAACACTGTTTGGAATTCTTTTTATTGTCACTTAGGGCAACTATTTAAATAATTTCAAGTTCTGTAAATTACTTTTTCTTTCATAGTAGGTAGATATAATCAAAATAACTAAAATGTACTAAAAATTTTTGCACTCCTCTTTGTTTCATGAATAAAGGCTAATGAAAATGTATAACATGTTTAAAAAAATAGTTTTATTTCAAACTCTAGAATATTTTGATAACATTTGCTCTTTATAAATTAGAATATTATATTTATCAAATATATATAGGATTTTATAGATTTCACATGAATTAAGGTTTTTAGGGATTTCTTTTTGTATTAATAGTATTATTTACTACCAACCCATTTCAATGGCCTCATAGGTCTAAGGTGCTACTCCCGCAATATACTAGACTATCGAGGATAAGAAGATTGGGGTTTTATCCCCGTCGGGTAACTGAGGGTGGTTTTTACCTAAATGGTTTCCCACTCTGCTTCCACACAAATGTGTGTACACTTCCTATAAATTCAACATGGTGCTAAAAAAAATATAATTGTTTAGTAAATAAAGTCAAGGTTACAAAATATTATACTTATTAATTATTTATTTAATTTCTGGACACACACTATGTGATAACCACATTGACAAACATATTATAGAATTAATTCATTTATTTTACCAGCCAATATTCTGAAACCTTAATTGTTTTAAAGGTTGGTGAGCGAGGATTAAAGTTATCTGGTGGTGAGAAGCAAAAGAGTCGCCATTGCACGAGCTATTTTGAAAGGTTCGCCCATTCTTGTATTTGATGAAGCTACATCCTCGTTAGACTCTATCACAGAGCATGTAAGTTTATATTTTAAATTAAGTCAGATAACCTTTTTAATTTCAGACTACCTCAAAAATAATTTTAAACAAAGAATAATTTGAACACTATTTAACTACAAGTACTAGTTCATTTGTATGAATTTATAGTTGTATCAGTAGAAGCATCATACTTGATAAAATCAGGTTGTGAACTGTTGCTTCCGAAAGTTTTCAGAAACGATGTGGCTTGGACCTAAATTTAATATAGTTTAGTTTTCCAGTGACAAGGTCAGGATTTGAATCCTAGGCAGGTGTTTTTTGTTTTGTTTTTTCTATATGGTTTCCTATTCTCTACACACAGATGTGGGTACATTTCCTCTAAATTCTAATTTTATCATTCCTACTTAATTAGTGTAATTAAAACTTTAACCCAGATGGTTTTTGAAATCAAAAATGTGTTTGGGTAGAAGGATAAAAAGGGGACAAATAAAGTAATTTTTTAGATGAAAAATATAGATATATCAATTTTGAGGTAAAAATATCTAAATAATAAAATAAATGGAGTAGTATGGAACTGAATGAGTTTTAAATCGTTACCAAATTAGTAAATGGTCATGTGTATTCTTGTATATACGTGTTTTCAACTTAAAACATATTATTGAGTCACCTTTTTTAAAGTTTAGTGTCTTTACCAAAGAATATATAAGATTTTTTAATTACACAAGTGATTTGTAATTAAAAGCTTGAACATTTAAATATTTACATTTTCAGTTGTCTAATTGATTTTTTGTTTGTAAATACTCAGCTATATATTTATTTAATTGTGTTTTCCAAGCTAATGTGTCTGTCATGATTATTTGTTGGTATTAAATTTACTTATATTTGCTTGGTAAAATTCATATGTTTGTTTACCTGATTCGGCCATCAAAATAACCACTCATCTTCATGTGATGTATCATTACTTGACAATACACTAGCGCTGGGTAGTAATGAAATAGGAAACATAATTTTATTCAAATGTTGCTACTCGTCTTTGCTGAGTTGGTTTGGAAAACAGTTCAAAATGTCAGTTCAGTTGATTTATGGGTATTCTATTTGAGTGGGACATGGAGTAGCCAACAATTTATTGCATCATAATCACAACTTAGTACCTCATGCCCATACCATGTTAGCCAACGGTAACATGTAAATGCATTATATGAATGGGTTTTACAATGTTTGTTTTGCTTATCCTGGTGTGGATGGCCATTTCATAGTTAAAACCCCTATAAATCTTATTTAGAATTTTGAATTCCTAACTAAGGGAGCCAGCTTTTTCCAAAAATATAAAATGTTGGAAGGGGACAAAAACCCACACCAGTATTTATCACAAATTATTTACACAATTACAGAATGTGTGAAGGGGGGAGAATGTCAATAAAATGCATAACTATCTTCATTGCTGCCATTCCATCTTTAGTTTGTTCTTTCCAGTTACCTTATTACACCCAATTCCCTTTTTGGGGCCATTCAATGTTATCATTAAACTGCGGTCTAGGGCTTTCCCCAAAGGGCTGTTCCCATTGGGTTTTTCCGGCAGTACCCCGACATGGTTCTAGATTCCCCCCTTTGTGCTGCACTCCTGCCCACGTAATCTATGAGACTTTTTTCCTAACATTGTCTTTTGATGAGTACGGGTATGTAACTCATTTTAATGAACCTCCTCCATTCCCCGATCCTCATCCCCCTTTTTAAAAAAATGTCTTCCTAAGCATTTGCTTTCGAAAATCCTAGATTAATTTTTTTTTTTTTTTTATGTAAGGTCAGGGACTATGTTTCACACCCATAAAGAACAACTGGTCAAACTGTTGTTTTGTGTATTCAGGTTTTACATTCTTTGAAAGCATGCAAGATGTCTTCAACTTACCAAATGATAGAATGCATTGCCCGACTGTATTCTTTTCCTAACTTCCACTCTAATATTGTTATTGCTAATTAAAATAATTGCTCCTGAATATTTAATTTCATTAACTATGTCAAATGATACTTTCGAAGTATTCTATAATTTATTATTCACAAACTGAGTTCTCTGTGTGATCATATACTTAGACTTTCCAGTGTTCACTTATAAACCTATCTCCTTACTAACCTCTAATTAAATTTCTCCATTTCTTTACACACCTTCCTTACTATTGCCCAAGAAAGCTAAATCATCTGTGTATCCTTCTTTTTTTTTTCCTAAGCACCGTTTCTTAATATCCATTTGGGTTTTACACCATCAGTTTAGCCTAATAGTTGCATTGTACCATTATTTTCAACCCTTCCCTATTCTCTTCCCAATACTATACTCTAATGCTATATTAAAAAATAATTGGGAAAGTGCATCTCCTTGTTTCAACTCATTATGTATTTTGAAAGAATCAGATAAGTGACATCCAACCTGTACCTGTCACATGTATTAATCAAACATACATACATCAATTAACTTGATACAATTCACTTTATATAATTGTTATTTATACCGTAACTCAATAGGGTGATGCACTACCAAATGAGCTAAGTGTCAGCTATGTAGTAGCAGTTAATAAGAGAAGAATAGCATACATTTATAAAAAGGTTAAACATGGTATATTGCTAAAATAGGAGGAGCAAAGTCAGATTTGACACCATGTGCCATTAACACAAATAGCACTCTTGTACTTTGCATTGATGAACATTTGTTTGCAAAAGTTAATGTCGAGTACACAAAATTAACGTCCGAGACGAACATAGAATCTACAATTACACTTAGTGTGCTAATTAACACAAAAAGGGTTAGCGTGAGCACAAAACGACGCGGTCGGTTTGTTGACGGAAATCGAACAACTGTGTAAGTGATGTGATTGGCTAACTCTTGATGCTCGCGCTACTGCAGCGCCTTTCTTGATTGGTGCAGTGGTTGGATCGTGCATCTTAATCAGTGTCTCCAATACTTCCCCTCGAGACAACAACTGAAGACTCATCGGGTGCCTTGATCAGTCCCAGGAGATCGACACAGTGCCCATGCTTTGATTTCGTCAAAGCCTTGGTTATACATCGGCCGGCATCTCCTCCAATGCCACGTGTCCCAGCACAGTTGACCCGACTCAACAGTCTCTCGTACAAAATGGTGACGAATGTCAATGTGTTTGGTGCGTACATGGAAGACAGGATTGGTTGCCAGCCTCTGCGCCCCAACATTGTCATTGAGCAGTTTAAGTGGTCTAAATTCCTCCTTTCCAAGCTCGAGCAGGAAACGCTGAAGGTGCACGGCTTCCTTGGCTGCTTCACTCAGGGCCATGTATTCGGCCTCCGTGGTAGATAACGCAACAGTCTTTTGCTTCCTCGAATCCCAAGCAATCGCGCCTCCATTCATGACGAAAAACATATCCTGTAGTGATCCTCCCCAATCAGCATCTACGTACCCGTCAATGAGCTTTCCCCACGCTTGTATGGATTCCCTAGTCAGCAGTGCCTTGAGGTACCGAAGCACCTTCTTTGCTGCGCCCCAATGGTA
>JBCFYV010009882.1:51130224-51196310 GCA_039000515.1 Timema cristinae
TAGTTCTAAAAAATGAAATGAGAGAGAGTGAATCAAAACCAAGTAATTCCCAAGTTTTTAAATAAATATATTTTTACAGTGAAAAAAATTTTTGTTTGGATTCAGTTTAATTTAATAAAAGGCTTATTTTATAACTATTATGGATTAGGTACCAAACCTAAAATTTTTTTTGATTTTTTGCGATTAGAGCAATAGTGTAGTAGGATTACAGTTACCTTCATATTTGTTTCATTTCAATGATTTTATCGATTTTTATAAATATCTATAGTTTGGTTACAATCGACTGCGGCCATTCGTTCATAAACTTTGTTGTTTTGTGACTAGCATGTGTGATACAATAAATCAATAGATATTTTTGGAAAATTTAGTAAGTAAGATTCATTTTTGAATATATGATATAAAAGAACAAGCAAGTTTCAAGCTTTAACTTCATGTATTATAATCATATGTAAAGATAAAAATAAATTATGTTTTGATTTTTGAAAAAAGTGAAAAAAACGCCAGTCAGATGAATTAAACCAATCATACAAGCCTTAAACTGGAAAGTGTTAAGAAATATAATATTCAGAGTACGTTAGTTCTAAAAATGAAAGAGAGTGAATCAAAACAAAGATAATTCCCAAGTTTTTAAATAAATATAGTTTTACAGTGAAAAAAAATTTTTTTTGAGGATACAGTTTAATTTTATAAAAGGCTTATTTATAACTATTCATGGATAGGTACCCAAACTATTGATGATATAAGAGAAACTAGTGTAGCTAGGTTACCAGTTACCTTATAATTGGTGAGTTTATCTTTACTTAATATGCACTTTTTTTTCACAGAGCTAGAGGGCTATAGAATATGTTAAAGGTCAGGGGTCCAAATTGTAATAGATTGTTATAGATAAATCATTTGGAAGGTAACTGCTTTGAGCTCTGTGGTTTTTATTTTTATATTTAGGTATTAGACACATCCAAAAGCTAGGAGAAGAAACAAACATTTTTATGGGGGTGGGGATTGAGAGAAATCAAATATGGAGTACAAACCCTAGGTACAAGCCTTAGGTAATGTCTCAGACAGGATTCGATCCCCAACCTTATCAACAGCAATACAGCTTTTTCTGAGAGCAAAATTTGCATATAAAAACATATTAATCAGTGAATGTTCATAAAACATAGCTATGGGGCTGTTTTTCAACAAAACTGAAGAGCAAAAGGATTATCAGAATATAGAGTGTATCAGTAGGTACATAGACTAGACGCCAAGCTAGTCTAGTTTGTTTTACTGATGACATAGAGGTTGAAGCTCAGATACTGGATGTATATTCTGAGGGTATTATTTCCTAAATAGTTAACACACTCCTTCTCCACAAACATGTATACATTTCCTCTAAATGAAAACCTTAATTATTTCTACCTCACTAGTATAATTAGGCATGCATATCCTGTATGGATAGTAAGATGTGATGGAAAAATATGAAAACACACCTTGGAAGCAGCATACACAGTGAGCATTGGGCTTGGAATGAGAGCAGCAGTAGATGAGATGTTTATAATGACACCTTTCTGTTTGTCATACATATTCGGAATTAGCATCTTAGACATATTTGTCACCGATAAAATATTGCAATTGATTATGTCCATGAACCTTTGATCTCTATCCGGGAGGTCCAAAAAGTACTCTGGATATGGGTAGCTCATGCCCACATTGTTAACCAACACAATAGGTGGCGGTTTCAAACCGACAATCTCCTTCTCAATATGGTTATAATTTGTTGGAGAAGGGTCTGTGAAATCAGCTTCAATAATCAAAGTTTTAACCTGGTGAGTTTTTTCTGTGGAAAAATAAACACATTAAAATTGCAACAGTGAATAAATGATGAATGATAAATTTTTCAGCAAAAATTTACTAATGCAAATTTATCATTTTACTATAGACTTGATGGTGAAATTAATATATTGTTTGTTTATCCATTCAATTATTCATGACTAAATGGTTTTTATAATTTTGACTCTATAAAAATATATTTTAATAAACTGCAGGTGAAGAAACAATAATAATTATGTTAAATTAAAAATTTTCTCTCTTGATTTCACTCGGTAATTTTAGTTGTATTTTTTAGAACTAAACCGTGAAAATATTTTTAAAAAAATGCTAGTTAATATGCTGATTTATTTGAGTGTTGTAGGGCCAAATATGTACTAATTAAACTATATTTTAGATTTAAAATAAAATATTTTGGCCTTTCTAGGTCAAATGTGTAAAACCATAGTTTTTACAATTTTATCTTCTCAATAAGTCTACTTAAGGTCTATGAATTTAGAAAAAAGTAACTCATTATAGGAGGACATTATACTAATTCTTCCTACCATTCACATAAAATCCTATTGTTGGTGAATTTTTATTCAATATTTTTCTATAAAATATTTAGTTAATTAAGCTAAAATTTTATTAAAATACAAAACACATATGGTTATAGTAAATAGGCTTACCAATTGCCTCCGACACAGCTTCTAGCTTGCTCAAGTTGCGACTTATCAATACTATATCCATTCCTTGCTTCGCCAACTGAAAAAAAATTGAAAATAATATAATAGTTTTCAATGAATACATGAATTGAGTGTAGCCTATAGCTGATCCAACCAAATAAATAGTTTTTCATTCCTGTATTCACAAAAGTCAAACTTTTTTGTGTTATTTTTTGGAGGGTAAAATTACAATACTAGGAAAACACTTGATTTTTGACCTTTTAATTTTATAAATAATATTCAGGCTCAATTTGGGCTGTGGTAATCTCTTAGTACTACCTACAACTGTAGTCATGTGGTCTAAGGCTATCAGGTTTGAAATAGCATGTATTACAGATGGGAAATAGTAGGTGTGAATCCCTGTGTTAAAAGTTCACAGGAGTTACAAGTCATGATTAAGTTTGGCCATATGTTGATAACTCTTCTTTAGGATGTTCTTGAAGGGTTTTGATGGAGGACCAAAGTGACCTTGCAAAAAAAAAAAAAAAAAAAAAAGGCGGCCATTTTTCAATGAAAAAATGTTTAAAATTTTTTTTTTCTAACATCGCTCAAAAATGAAAACCGTCAAAGGAAAACATTTCGAGTAAACAATATTGTGAAAAATATTGCCTACAACTTTGTACCTGATCAATTTCTTTATAAATCTAATGGTTTAAGAGAAAATTATATTACAATGTTGGGGTCTCCTCCAACAGCTGACTGTCCCGATCCTCCCTCCAGGCCCCTTTTATATACCCAGTGGTTTTTAAGTTGTTTGTTTCCCTTCCTGGTGACAAATGTCTTGATTCTCCCCCTGACCCGCGCTTTTATATTCTGCGTGCGAGCTGGATCAGGGGAAGTTTCGAGAGGACAGCCACCAGCAGAAGAGGGTATCGGCTAAGCCCAATATTAAATCAAGAATACAAAACATAGGTACAACACTAATTTACAATTCAGGAACATCAAACTCCCTCATCACTTCCGCTGTTGATAGGTCTAGAAGGAGGTTTGACAGCGTCACTTCCCTGGATGCTCAATCAGTTGGGTTCAGCGCTGCTTCCAACCAGGAGGTATCCAGATCCATTTCTCTTAGGATGTCCATCATCCACAGGTGTAGTTTAACCTGCCCTGAGTTGGCAAATACTAAGCCTTTGCCCGTCATAGTGCAGTTTAGTGCTGTGGTGTTATCTACTCCTAGTCTTATAGGATAGAGTTAGGTTGAGATTCTCGATGATTGTTGGGGTCTCCTCCCACAGCCGACTGTCCCGATCCTCCCTCCAGGCCCCACTTATATACCCAATGGTTATGACCATGGGCGCGCAAAATATAGAGGGAAGGCCAGGAGGCAGCCACCATGGGAAGAGAACCTGGCCAAACCAATTCATTATTCAGTAAAATACATGTGGTACAAGCAAACCAAGATAAATCAAATGAGGGTTCTTCTCCATAAGTTTCCTGACTGCTTGCGGCTGTGTACACTGACCTTTTGAGAGGTTCTTCCGCCGCCTCTACCATCGCGGTATTTTCTTCCGTACACCAGTGGGGGCACAAACCAGAAGGAATATGGCTGCTCCAGTGTCTCCCTCTGTTGCTATGATGACTGTCATCCAGCCCCTTGTGAGGGTGATGTAGATGAAGATTCTTTGTGTCAGAATGTGTTATGTCCCTCGGTAGGTCCGGATATATTGACTTGATCACAAGGAGTAGGTTGGCTTGGTGTTTTTCCCATCCTGGTGGGAGCTCTGCTGCCTTGGTCTTAAGCGCCAACATCACCTGCAGGGCTAAGACTTCATCGACTTCTAGCAGTTGGGTCTATGCTGGGAGAACAGAAGCCCATGCTTCCCGTGTTGGGACAGTAGGAGATGCTATCCTTGCTACTGGTTGTTGCTCCTGCGGTTGAAATGGTGGCACTGCTGGTTTATGAACAAGCTGAGTGTGAGCTAGCTGGTCAACTTTTGCCTCTAGTTGTCTAAAGTGTTCCTGGTTCAAGTTTAGCGTTTGTGATATCTTCTGAAGGACCGCAAGCCCCTGTTGGGAGTCCTCTCTGGGCATGTCCCCTTTGCTGCGTCAGAAATAAACTTGCTTTCTTGGAGTGGTGACGGGGCTAAATGATCAGACTCTACTCAGCATCACTGCTGACTCGCCCTGTGCTATGAAGGTGGGAGACTGTGGTGGAGTCCTGGATGTCAGATCCTCAGTACTTGGACTTAATTCTGATTCTGACAATTTGCTGATTCTCTGGATCCCTGTGAATGCGCTGGGCTCAGATTTTGAAGTGGAAGGACTGATTGAAGCCAAGACCGTCTTTCCAGAACAGAGCTACATATTGCTGCTTTTTAAGTCTACGTTAATGAGCAAAGCATCTGCTCCGCTGATATCTGTAATATTTGTCAAGGTGTTGGCAAGTGAACCTAGATGTTCCCGGTGCTGCTGCTTAGCTAAGATGAGTTTCTAAATGCATTTGATATTCGTTTCTTGAGACATCAAATGTTGTTGTTGGAATCTCCATCCACAGCCAACTGTTTGTCTGATTTGTCTTATAACTTATCTGTAATTATATACGTATGGTATATAAATAGTTACACAAATAATAGTTTAATGTTATTATTTAAGATTATGGAATAAATAAATGTCTGTTTTTGAGTTACATTGTTGCATACAATGAGTTCCTATCTACTAACAGGCAGTTGTTATGGTAATCTCAAGAAACTGTCAAATTGTGATGCAATTTTCTCTTAAACCATTAAATTTATCAAGAATATGATAGGGAACAAAAATGTAGACAATAGTATGCACAACATATTTTACTTGAAAAGATTTCATCTAGCACTTTTCATTTTTGAGTTACGCTAGAAATACTAATTTTTAAGAATATTTTAGTAAAAAAAAAAACCTGCCATTTTGTTTATTTCGCAAGGCCACTTTGGCTCATCCCCCTCAAAACTCTTTAAGAATATCCCAAAGAAGAGTTGTTACCATATGGCCAAACTTAAACATGACCTGTAACTCACACATATGTATTCACACCTACTAAATGATGAGGTTTGAATCGTGGCTGGATATACTCGAGGTAATTTCCATAAATGATTTATCACTGTGATTTTTCCTTTTTCTCCACATGCAAATGCATTTCTTCAAAAATCACCATTTACATCCCCACTTTTCAGAGTAAATGGTAGCAAAGGTTATGCTAAAAGAACATTCTAAATTATAGCTTTGTGTAATTGTGTAGTTTCTCTCAGGCTCAACATGTTATATTAACTTTTCACCCACTTCAGTGGCTGCATGGTCTAAGGTGCTTCTCTCACAGTAGACTAGACTGCTGATGACAGGAAGATCTAGGTTTGAATAGTTGGGTGTACTGAGGATGGTTTTACCAAAATAGTTTCCACTCTACCTCCAAGCAAGTGCCGGGGAAAACTTTTCATTTAATGAGTAAATAGTAGTGAATATATTATTTTACAAAATGAATAAACTATATTAGATGCATAAAAGAAAATTGCATTAGAAAGAAAATATGTTTGTGTGAGTAATGCTATTGTAAAAACAAACACTGGAAATAAACTCATAAAACGATAAAATTAGGAAAAAATAATCAGAGTGTGAAAAAATTAGAAAAAATATATATAAACAAAGGATTAATTGATATTTAATTTGAAAATATTACTTATTAAAAGATGGAGAGAGGAACAAAATGGGTTCAGAGAGAAGAGGTCGATGATATATTTAATATATGGAATTAGATAATTAGGCTAATGGAAAAGATATGAGTTTGGAAAGGATCTGGTAATGGCATTTATGGATGCAGAAAAATTCTATGATAGTATATATATAAAGAAAGTATGGAAAGCGATGGAGAAGGCTGGAGTAGTAAGAGGAGTGTGAATGAGAGTAAGGAATATGTGTGATAGTAATGTGAGTTGCGTAAAGACAGAAATAGGGTGGATAGAGTGATTCCAATTAAAAAATGAAGTCAAGCAGGGAAGTGCCTTCTCACCATTACTATTTGTATTGGTGATGGAAATAATGAAAAGAGTGGCAGGCAAATTTGGTGAGGATAAATTGAAAGCAATGAGGTTTGCAGATGATTTAATGGTATGGGGGGGGGGGGGGGGATGAAGAGGAAGTACAGAAAAAGTTGCAGGAATGGAATAAGGAGGTGAAAAAGTGTGGAATGAAATTGCGTATGACGAAAAGTGAAATGCTTGTGATGAAGGCAGAAAACAAGGCCAAAAAAGGTGATAGGGTTGGATGGAGTAGATTTGAAAGAAGCAAAGCGTGTTAAGTATCTGGGTAGTATGATTGAGGCAAAAGGGGGCAGAATAGAAGATATAGTGAGAAGAGGGCAGCAAGGAGAGGTATTCTACAGGTGTGTAAGAGACCAACTATGGAACAGAGAAGTGCCTCCAAAGTGTAAGGAAGTGCTGTATAGAGCATACTTCATACCTATAGTAACTTATGCAGCAGAAACTTGGACTATGGATAAAAGAGAAACAAGGAAAGTGGAGGCTGTGGGAATGGAGTTTTTGAGGAGCATGCTAGCTGTCACAAAAAGAGATAGGATTAGGAATGAAGATAAGGTCTAAAGTTGGGGTACATGAGATAGTTGAGGAAGCAAAGATGAGATGGTATGGACACATAATGAGAATGGAAGGGGAGAGGATTCCAAAAAGATTGGTGGATATCAAGTATGTAGGGAAGAGGCCGCAAGGAAGTTCAAAGAAGAGATGGGAGGAACAGATAGCAGCAAGTGTGTGAGAGAAGATTGGAAAAGAGTGCAGGAGGAAGAATGGTTTAAGTACAGAGAGAGAATTGTAATAGTACAAGGGTAATTTGTAAAATAAGAATTGTTTTGTTACAAGACAACAAAAAATTTATTTATACAAATAATTTTACTGTTACTACTATTTACACAATTATTTATTTTTCAACATAGTCCCAACTGGTATTCAATTATTTGTCCACACATTTATAATAACCTCATCTTACAGGGTTCCTACAGTATTTGTAAAAAAAATTCTCCCTGACTTTTCCCTGATTATTTTACCAAGTTCCCTGACCAATTTCTCATAAAATTTCTACTATAACTTTACAATACTATACATGTGAAAATATTAATCTAAATACATTTAATTCGGCCTCCTCCACCCCTACAGCCGACCTTGCCTCACCTCTCATGGAAGAATAAGAAAGCAGACATCTTGCCAATCAGTTCAGGAAAAATAATTAAATATATCTAACCTTATCAAAAAGTTGTAACAAACTTGATTCACTTTGGTATCATGTGCAGAAATACGTACTCAATAACAGGCCACTAAGAACATACTAAAAGTTTGGTATCATTACAGTCTTATTTTACCTAAACTGTATATATCCTGAACTGAATAGCTCAAACAGGAGGAACTGTGTCTGCTTTCATATTATTCATGTCTCAAAGTCAATTTTCTTTTTATTAAAATTATCAAAAGTTATACAATAAGATACTATGCTATATTTAATAAAGTGAAGCTTGATTCTTCTTCAGTTCTTGCAACTCCACTTCTATTGTGTCTCGTTTCTCTTCAGTTGCCATCATTAATTTTTTTCTTTTTCCTTCTAAATCTTTTGTAGCATTAGCCACAAGCTAACCATCACAAAATCAATAACAACGGACTTACCCTATTGTACCGACACCGTCTGCTGCTGGCTCAACTACACACCCAACCGGCCCATCGAAACGCACAGGCCCGAACAAGACGAATGACCACGGAATACTGAGACCGCGCCTATTCAACTCTCAGAAACAACTACCCAAACCAAAGATCTTCGGCTGGAAAGAAGACACTCTTCGCCAGTGCCAAGTTTTTATTCTACTCCAGTCTAGAAGCATATAGAATCCCCCCCTCCTTGTTTATGTTCTTTGGTTTTCCCCCTCTCATCATCCCATCGTTCCGTGTTCTGTGGACTGTGTTTTACGTATAAAAGAGTGATCGTGTGAGTGAAGTGCCACTCTTGGACTGGCTTTGGTAATCGCTCGAGCAAGCAAAGGCTTTGAAAATTAATAATGTAAGCAAAATTCTTTCTCAGCTTAATCTTTTACTTTCAAAATTCTTTTTTCGGCATAATGGACTTAAACTTTGAGCTTCAACAATATTTATTATGCACTTAGTATTTACCTCAAGTATAAATGGACTTAAACTTTGAACTTGAACTAAAAATGGAATATCTAATAATAGTAATTATAAAAATATTTTTATGCACTAAATATTTATTTCATGTATAACGAACTTAAACTTTGGACTTTAACTAGAAAGCATATATCTAGTAATATTGTTAATAATACTTCTTGTTGGACTTAAGGTTCTTCTCAATGATAATAAACTTATGTTATTGGACTCTTAACAAAAAAAACTAATCCCTAGTAATTTAAATAACAATGCCTTTTTTGGAATTAAGGCTTATCTCTATTATATTGAACTTTAGTGTTATTGGATACCGCTTATTGAGTAGTGCTATTAATGTTTCACTTCCAATGTTTACATATGAACCTAATGTATCGGGCGCCATCAGGGCTAGTGAGAGATCAGCAATAGTCGCTTTAATAACTTATTTTATGGTTGGTAATTTCTTAAGTGTTGGCAATATAAATGTGGATTGTTCTAGCTAATGCCAACGTTAGAAATCTGATAATTATTTTTGTAAAGAACATGAGCATTTGGCAGAGGTTAAATTGATGAGTCCTATATTGTTCTTTTTGACTGTTAATTTTGTTAACGCAATTAGTGATGGTAATCACTTATATATTTAAGCCGCTCTTCATATGAGGCTGTGGTATAGAGATTACAAAATATTGTATACCTTTTTCTTTTCTTAGGATTTTACATATTATTTAAATGTTGTTCATATCTTTTGAATACCTAATAAACAACCCATGTCGTAATATTTTTCTACTACTCTTTTAACTCATTCATCCTTAGGTTTAATGCTAGCTAAATATGTTGTCTGGTAATCGAATTAGGGGTATGGTTATATTCTTGTTTATAGTTAGATATTGTTGAGTTTGGCCGTGGGGACAGGTTCTGCAATTGTTCCTAATTGCGTGTGGTGGGTATTAATGTTTTTAACCAGATTTTTTGATATTCAGCACTCACTCAGCAAATTCTTTCTTTTTGTTGACTTCATTTTTTTTTTTATTTGAACCCTATTAGTTAGGCGTTAGGGTTAGAAATAGAGTTCACTTTAACTTGTATATCTAATTTCCTCTTTTCTACCTTCTTCTTGTCTTCTTCACTTCTTTCCTGCTTCTTCATCTCCAAATATTCATGATAGCGTGTCCGAGCATCTCTCACGTAATCCAACATCTTTTTGCTAATGTGTATGTTTTTAATCCCTCCTGCTTCTTGTATCTCATCATGAATGTGACGCTGTGCAGTGACTGTTATTTCATGCATATTTCCAACCAGTAAAGATTTATTGACTGAAAAACCACCTTCATCAGTTGCATTCCCATGCGACAAGACAAGGCAAATCTTTATTACTTCCCAAAGATGTTTGTAGTTGGCATCTCCTATTAGAAAGCTACCATAAATAGTGTCAAGTCCTACTTCATCACTAAACTGATCACAAGAACGAAATATTTCTTGAAGCTGAGATTTTTTGAGGTTGCAAAAATGCAAGTATCTTTCTTGGCCTTTCCTGGCCCAGTTGAGGTGAATGTTGAATAACACAAGGATCCAATGAAGACAAACCTCTCACAGCTTTCTGTTTTAAAGGACTTCTTTCTTGTAGTTTTGCAATCATGGTGATTAACATACTGCGGCACTCGTGTATACATTCTAGTGTTTGTCTTTCTGTTACTGTGATTGCAGTTTCTCCTAACAAACGTTTTGTTGCAAATCCTACATCAATATTTTTGCTAAGGATCAATTTTTTTTATTTTTTTTGTGTCGATAGACAGTAACTTTGGACCCGTGCACTTCATCAGATCAGGTTTCACGCAACGATTCATAAGGTGTCTTAGAAGTTTCTCTACAGCTTCAAAAAAATATGGAGTCATTGGTTTTGATGTCTGGAACCGTTGCAGGAAAGGCTGACATTCATCTGCAATTGTCTTGCAGAAAGCTAGTTTACACTTTAGGAATGGATCACAGGCTGCTCTTTTCAGTGTCTCTACAGGTTTTGTTTTAGGAAGTTTTGCTTCTTTGAGAAACTTAACATGGTCCCAAATTTGTAATGCCCTTTGAAAGCAATTTGCATTCTCTAACCACCGCACATCACATAACTTCAATGGAAAAGATGCACCTCCTGTCAACTGGGTAAACAATGCTCGACGAGCTGGAGAGTCAGTGAACAGGTAGTACATGTGACGCAATAAGCTACTTATATCCCAATCAACAGACTCCACTCCTGTTCTCAAAGAACCATGAACAACATGAAGCTCACATGTTCCCAGATTTAGCAAACTACATACTTCATTGTCTGTGACAGATTTGATGTGTTCCTGAAGAAGTGTTATAAACTTTAAATTGACATTTGGGCCATCCATTGACACTTGTATCAACTTAGAAAGTGGAAGAGGAGAAATACCATCCAGAAAATGCTTCAGTAATTCTTTAGCGGTGCTCCTATCGAAAAACACACTGTTTAAGTAATGACTGATGATTTTATGATTTTCCTTGTCCCAGAATCTTATTACAATGTCCATTTGTCCTCTTTGAATAACTTTATTCAATGCTTCATCAAAATAAATTACAAAGTTGTTACATGATTTTAGGCAGTCCAGTAAATTGTTATGAAAGAATGGAGCCAAGCCATGCACAATGAAGTATGCAGCCTTGTCTCCACCAAGGGTAAAGGCATTGGCAAGGGAACACTCGGGAAACATCAATTGAAAAATTGTGCTTAAATTATTGCCCGAATTGAAAGACATTTTTTTTGTAAACAACTTGTATAGCCCAAGTTACTTCCGCCTTAGTTATATCATCTTTTATAACAAAAGTGTTATGGTTTCTTTGAGGCACTACACTAATTTCACTTTTGGCAACAGCTTCCTTCTGCGGCTTCACGATTTCCGATGAAACAGAAAAACTCTTTGCGCAACCAGCCGAATCACCACTAGGTAGAATGTCTTTGTGTGCCAGAGATTCTGTTGAAACAGGGGATCTCGATAAACTTGGATCACTTGACTTTTTTGAGAAAAAAAGTCAACAGAGAGCGTTGATTTGTCAAAGTTTCAAGAGTTTTGATAATGCTTGCTTTCCTATATTACTTAGGTTTATAATTTTTTTGCACACTTTACAAAATTCACGGAACTTATTACTTTCAATGCCACTGATCCAGTATGAGAATTCAGGAAAATGCTTTGGGCTTAGCCAGAACTGGTTAAAAACTGTTTTTTTGTTAGACATTGCTGGTGTAGCCGAATCAGTCCTAATTCACTGTATCCAACGATAACGATGCCAAACCTTGAACAAGAACCAAAACATTGGATCACCAAAGTTAAAAGAATTGTCATGTGCAGGCCAGGAGATTTCTGTGTTCACCTTTTGAAATAAAATGCTACCAAAACTTGTGTTACAGCAAGTTTGAGCATGTTAAGTTCCCCTCAGCTTTCTTCATTGTGGCAGTGGCTTATGACGCAGTAAATACAAAAAATATTTTCGTTGTTTTTTTCTAAGTGTGACATGAATTGTCATTTCCCTGACCTTTTTAAAGCTTCCCTATTATTTTTTCCCCTGACTTTCCAGACCGCAGGAACCCTGTCTTAGAAGTCAGCCAACAGTCCATTCAACCAACCAATAACTGTTTATTTGAATTTGTTATAAGTTTTTCAACCAACTGCTTCAGTTTTGTGAAAAGGTGAAAATCAAAGTCTGAAAGCGCCAGTATCTTGATGTCTTTATTTCCTTTCAAAGCTGCTGATGCTGCGGACCCAATATCTACAGTAGGGAGTGATTTCATGTTGGAATGTTTCTTTAAATAATGGGTAACAATTTTTTGGAAGTATTTGCTGAATTCATTACATCACATTTTACAATTCTGTTCATCAAGTGCTCAAGTAGTTGATTTAGGTGTAAACCTAAATGGCAAAATAGGTTGATTGCTCTGATAATCAGTAAGAAATTGCTCCAACTCAAGTGAAACTGACAGCATGAAACCCAACTTAAGATGTCAGAAGTTCATCCTTCACAAAATTGTTTAATGTTTGATAGTTATCAGATTTTGAAGGATGCTTGTCAGAATAAAAATACCGTTTTAAATACGGCAGCATTGGCATTGCTCTCTCTAACACCCATGAGTTTTCTAACCATCTAATAGAAAAAAACTTCATCGAGAAAAGAGATTATCGATCCTATTATTCTTTGATATTCTTCACGTCTTGTTGGAAAATCTGTAAATATATCATAGTGGGCGCAAAACACTGGTTAATAGTCCACCTAGAGTTAGCATGTGCTGTTTTGTAAGCACCATGGACAATGAGTAAAGAAAAAGTTCCAAATTCCAGTAACTCAGGATCTTGTGGAGAATCTTCCTTCAAGTAACTTTTGAGATCACTTAAAAATTAGAGGTTTACATTTGGACCATCCATGGAAACTTGAGGCATTTTTTTAAGATCCAAGCCTTCAAGTCCATTTTTTTTTTTCCCCCCACTAGCAACTTTCACTCTCTTTAAACACTGTACTGTCCAACCAATCATCTTTAAATGAGGTTTTTCCTCTGAGTTTACTCATTTATTCTTAAACACAAAGGTCACAAGATAAACAAGTGGGATCTGCAGAATACTCTCACCAGGCCAAACTTAGAAACTGTAGCTATTCTTATGAGAGGATAGGGGGGGGGGGGGGGGAGTTAAGGGGGAGGTTGGTTGCTAGTGTAGTCAAAACAGTTGTTTGTTAATTTCTCTAGTATGTTAGAGGGAGGGGGGAGGAATGGGTTACTGTAGGGACTGAGAATAAAAAGGTCAGCAAGTGAGGCAAACATCTCCACTGCAAGGTCATCTACAAGGTCAACTAATTGTGTGGCAAACAATAGATACCAGAGAGGGGGGTGGGGGTGGGGGTAAAGGGGTGGTCAAAATAGGACTAACAGTAGTCCAAATAATATCAGGGGTCTCAAAATGCTTAATCCAACATTTGACTCAATGTAAAAAGGCTTAATATTTTTCCAGTATCTGATTCAAAATGCCAGTATATTCCAGTACAAAAAATAAAATCAAGTATATTTCCAGTATTGGTAGACACAAAAGCGGATTTACACTATAGGCCCACTAGACACGGGCCTAGGGGTGAAGATGGTGGCGCATGGTCTTGTAAGTGTGAATTATCAATCTTCTTGTTAAATTTTGCTTCAACCATTGATCTGAATAATCTAAATTAATCAATAACTTCATATTTATGTTCAATCAAATTTATCATTGCAAAATGACTAGGCTACAGAAAAATAATATACCCAGACACCCAGCCTCAAGGTTAAAATGGTTATGCTCCTTTTGCCAGCTTGAGTCCTTCAACACTAGGAGTGCTACGTTCAGACCTATTATCACATAGCACTGACACTAACCAAGCCCAGTGATGGAAGACTCAAGCTGGCAAAAGGAATACAGCTAAACTCCCATAAGGTTGAGAATCTGTTTCCATTATTTGTCTGTGGATTAGACCAATAATTCTATGAAACTTACAAAATAACTTTTCCCATCATGTGTTTAAGCGTAATTTTACCACAGACATTTGATGACATGGTTTCTAAAATACGTCTTGCCTTATGATCCTCTGGGATGAGCCTCATATACAGCCACTTAGTCAGTTTACCTTTAATACAAATGTCACAGTTTAGAAGAGGGATATTTTGAAAGGTGTCCCATAAGCCAATGCCACAAATCACACTAAAAGTTCTTAATATCGGTTGGGTTCACACAATCTTTAAAATACACTTTGGCTATGTATAATCTGCCACATAATTGTCCTGAAAGCAGTGCTTTACCGTTCAACATGAGATTCACACTATAATTTTCAAAAATGACACAATTACCTTTTTCCTCTAGCTTCTAGGGTGACACTAAATTAAAAGAGATATTCTCACAAACTACAATGTTTTGAATGCCAATTCTTACACCATATTTCGTAACAACAGGTAGTTTATCATTCACTGTTTCTATAACAGTTACACCCACTTTAGTCACCTTAATGTTAATATTAACATCCTTAGGATCAGTTAAGTAATTTTCATAATTACTCTTTAATAAATTGCATGTAGCTCCACTGTCAAAAACAAATTATACCTCCTCCTTAGCTTTAACAACAGACAGGTTTCTTACTTCAACTACCCGCCTAGGTGGTGTAGTTGGCTAACACGCTAGTTTCATGTTGACCTAGACTAACAAAGACGGGGAGATCAGTGTTCGATTCCCAGAAAAGTCCAAAGATATTTTTTTTAATCCTAAATGGTTTTCCACTCTTCCGCCACAAAAATGCGGGTAAACTTTCTCTGAATTAAACCTTCCTAATTGCTAACACATCCGTGTAATTAGTATATAGGCGTATAATCTGAATATGCAGCAGATCCCAACATACCAGCAGATAGCAAAATTCAAGCACATTTCCTGAAATTTTTCCAGAAGAGTGGCAGACTTTGATTTTTATTCTTGTGGGCAGTTTTTGTAAGTGGATGTGCCCAAGTTTATAACTTTTAAAATATTTTACTTACAGCCTCTGCATATGCTCGACCAATACCATCAGTTGCTCCAGTGATAACTGAAAAAAGAAAAGCAGAGAATAGAATTTAATTTTAACAGTCAAGAATTATATTTTGAACCAATTAAGGCAGAAACCAAATGATATGCAATAATTCAATACAAGGGGTAAATATTTTTCAAATGGTATATAAATTAATATTTTGATATTAACTATTTATATTATATTTACCATAACAACAATAGGTAAGAATGGGTCAAATCAACTATTTTACAAGTCCTGATTCACATATTACCAACAAATCACCAATCTGAATCTAGAGAATATAATAAGCACATGTGTTTAACCTTCCCCCTTCCATTCTGATTTTGTTCACATTAAGAGGTAAATTAGGTTTGTCCTATAATTATGTTATGCAATACCACTACTAAGCATCATATTAATTATATAGATAATAAAAATTTGACAAAAATTAGTTAAGATTTTTAATTTTTCTGTTGAGTTTTACTACCTATTCAAGATATAATTTTTATTATGCTAATAGGGTCGGTATGAGGATGCTAGAATTTAGAATAAATGTGTTTGCATCTGAATGAAGGTATAATTATTGGAAACTAGTTAAGAAAAACACCTTCAGTAGTACACCTAGCTGGGATAAGAAATCAACAAACCTAACTAGACGATCCTAATATTTATTCTGTGTGTCCATTGATGCAAGTTATTTAGTAAGTTATTCTTTATCACTTCAAGAGTATAGCAAAAATCACTTTCCAGGTTTTCCCATACTAATTTTCCTCTGTATCCGTCACTCAATTTCATTTTTATTTCTAAACCAAAACTTAAAACATTTAATGGTAGTCAAAACAGTATATCCTTACTGCTGTACACATATATTTAATACATAGAACTAGACTATATTGACTTAGTTACACATCCAAATGAACCAGAAGGTCAGTAGAATGTCACTTCACTCCTCCTTGCCCCAACCATTGTGGGTTTTCTAAAATAAGCTATAAACATGTTTGCTGGAATGATCATTCCCATTTAATCAAGGGGAATACATTATTCTGATGAAGTCAAATTACTTAGGGAGGAGTCACATTGTTTCATGTGTTTTTGCTTTAAGTTTATGTTAGAAGCTTAATAGTGCTTTTTAGCTATAAATGACAGCAGACAATGACTTATCTGTGTGCCGACAATAATAAGAGATGAGAACTACCCCAGTTTGAGACTTGTAAAATTGGCAGTCCTAACACAACACATTATGAAATCTATGCAAATATTTAGTATTAATATGTGTCAAAAGTATATTCTACTTCTATAAGTTGTGCCCCCATAGTTTTTGTGAAAATACCAAAATAATGTGGGTGTTGCTGAAAGGAGCCATTAAAGGCACAAATTAATAGACCTATGCCAATATTTAGTGCTGAATGTGTGCCACAAGAATATCCCAATCCCATGATTTGTTCCATCATAGAAACTACATCTGAAAAAGGTAAGTTGTGCTAAAATCACATTGTACTGCCACTCATTTAACGGCTGTGGCCATACCCCTCAAAACACCATATGACATCCCATATTCACAAATTGGCCCACTGTCACCAAATAAGTTCAAATTCATGCAGGCGGTTGTGCTCTGTGCTCATAAGTGCCTGAAATTTAGCATTTTAGTTATAAATTACCTAAATTATAGCTATTGTGACAGTCTAACCAGCCCTAGCTTGATTTAAAGCTGATTCACTATATTTTTCAGACATATCATTAATGATTGTGTTCCATTTGTGCCCAAAAGTGTGTTGATGGAAAAAAAAAACTGGGTTTTTCCTAAAAAGAATCCAGTTCTTTTGGTTTAAACCTGGTTTAATTTCAAATATTTGATTTATAATAATCTAAACAATTTGTGGCTTCTCATTAAAGCCCCATCTACAAAATCCTTAAGCTTTGTGTCTTTATAGTCCTTAAATACTTAATGGTCTTTAGAAATGGAAATCGCATCTACACATTCTGTAATTGTAATCACGTGACTATGACAAGCAACGAGAAAATGGGAAACAACGTCCAATTAAACTCTTCAAAAGAAAATGTCTAGAACTAAGTGCAAGCAGACGTCATCTGTGAAGCAGATAGTATCCCAGCTGAACAATTATTAGCAAAAGTAACAAAACAACATATTTTGATAAAACATCCACGATAGACTACATTTGAAAGGTAGGTTAAGTACAATCAAAAGAATATATTTAAAACATCAGCTAATTTTTCTAATTGATATTAAATGCCATTAGTGTTTTAATTTTGATGTGTGTGCACCCTTACTTTGCTGCGATTTGTAGTCCTTATTAGTCTGTATCGATTAGTCCTTAGAAAGATAAAGTTGAGTCAACATCTACAGAGTGGTAAGGACTAAGGAATTAAGGATAAGAACTCTGTAGACAGTGCAATCTGTTAGTGTGGGGTCAATCTCTTACGGAGTAATATGCACCTTACGGATATGGAGTCTGTAGATGGGGCTTAACTATACAGGCCTATGTCAATTCTCAACTAAGAGTGAGGTAAATAATAAGTAATACTTATGATTAAAGAACATACATATTGTTCAAAATTCTAATTTACTGGCAAATTAAAAGCTTAATCACAAAATATGGTGTTATTTTGCCAACATAGATTTCAGACAGAAATGTCACTTAAATATTACAATATTAGTGACCAAAAGATTAAATAAATAGTGTCATTAAAAATACTGTACAGTACTAAAACCAATTTACTTAACCTATTAAGTTGAGTTTAAAAAGCATTAACATTCTGTGACTATAGGTTTATGAATGGTTTAAACTTCAAAATATTACATTACACTATTTGTCTTATGGAAAATATGTCTTTTTTACTTTTAGTGTTTACATTTTCACAACCCTATTAAATATTTCAGATACACAAGTTTATATGATACCGCTGTGACTGATCAATTAGATAGTTTTGAACGCACTAACATAATAGATGAAAATGTAACATTAGATTGTACTGCTAATATCACATTGTCACTACCCGCTCCAAATAAGACTATACATAAAGACATCCTGCAATATAAATACTAGTAAGACTAGCTAGTATAATACTACCCCAAATAAACTTATACTAATAGACATCCAGCATTATTAAATATCGCAATCTTAATATGTCTAATATAGGTGCTCTACTCACTCGTATCTTCCAGACTAGCGTGACTTCCATAACTTGCCTATTCACAGCAAATTCAAAAATGAAGAGAAGTTCTAACAAGCTTTGAATAATACAGCAACAAGTCGTTCCTATAGAGGGATTAAGAAATGCTTTGATTGGGCTGGCTTAGCTAAAGGAGGACCACTCTTATTCTTGAACTGGTCTACGTCACCAAATAAACGTAGCTAGTCTGCAGCCGCTCACCATGTGTCTGGTGTTCAAGTGTCTTGGGAACAGGTCAGATGGATCTACAACACACCAAGAGACTGGCGGACGTGACTAAAGAGACGTAGCATATCCACCAGCTGCTTGGCGTGTGACGTTATAATACTAATAATCAATTTCCTAATAAGGGAATCTCCCACCTACAAATCCATGAACGAGACCTATATATAGCTAGCGTTCAGCTAGGATTGGAGACCATTACATCCGCCACTTCCACGAGAAGTCCTATTCAAGACTAGAACATTATCTAGCCAGGATGGAGATATTTATATATATATTGATTATATAAACTTTATATTTCAACTATGGGTTTGATTATCGTGAACACTTAGGTTTATTATGTAGTTGAAATCAGACAATGTAGGCATCTGTAATTTTTTGCTAAAAGGTTTTATTTTTGAAAGTAAATTCTGTTATGGAACACTTAATGTTTCCTAATGCAGCTTGAGCGCTAGTATCTTTGTAATTTCTTGAAATATTCGGGTAGCCACACTTTTTTATTCCATTTTTTGGCTTGTTTAACTTCTTTAATTTGGTGTTTGTTTTATAAGTTATTTTTGTAGACGTAGCTTCTTCTGGGTAAAGATTATTATTATTATTATTATTATTATTTAGCACCGCGTCTTACTAACCGTTCGGGTTATACGTTTTAAGTACTAATTACGCTAATGGATTAGGAATTGGGAAGGTTGTATTAGGGGAAGTGAGCCCGCATTTGCGTGGAGGGAGAGTGCAAAACCATTTAGGAAAAAACCCCTCCAGTTCACCCGTCCGAGATTCGAACCTCGATCTCCCCGTCCTCAGCAGTCGAGCTCAACACGACTAGTGCGTTAGCCAACTATGCCACCGAGGCGGGTGAGTAAATATTAAAATAGCTTATTTTTGTTGGTTAATAAGGTTTTGACTTTAAAATTCACCGAGTCATCTAGTGAGGAATTACAAGTATTTTAACGTAACAATGCTTTGTTTTCTATTTTAAAATTAAATATTGAAATTTAGGAATTTTGTCGAATTCTTCTAAAGTGTCGAGGGTAATAGTTCCGCGAAGGTTTGAGATTTAGTTGGGAAATCAAACCTTTGTGCTAATAATAAATATCTTATCCGATATTTATATTTGATCCTAAAATTTAAATTTGTTTTGTCTGTATTCACAGTGGTGAATCAGACGCGTTATACTTCATTTAAAAGAGGCTCTTTAAAATCTTTGTAATCATCGTGAGGTTTAGTAATTTATATTCTAAATAAATATCGGATTAGATATTTAAATTTGTTTGTCGAATTCACAGTAGTGAATCAGATGCTTTGTAAATCATTTAAAAAAGGTTCTTTAAATTATTTTTTAATAATATTAACCATTTGTTTATATGTTTGGTCTCTTCCAGACTAGTTCAAATAAAATAATATACTTTGAGTGTTTGAAATACACTCTCAAACGTACTGCGCAAGTGCAGACTCAGCCATGATTTATTTGGTTTCAAACTCACTTCAGTTTGACTTTTAAGGCCATGTTATTTGTTGTTTTAACTCAGTTTATTGCATTGAATAAATAATTCAAATATTTCTTTAACTTGCAAATGTTTTACTTTTTGATGTAATCTTTTCCTTAAGTGCCGACCACCATGTCTGCTAATAAAGTATTTTCTGATGTACGGTGATCATACAGCACAGGAGAATTAGCCATATGCACCTCAGCTTGTACAATTATAAAGTTGCGATTGTCGTGTGTTGAAGTAGATAAAAATGAGTCGTGTAAATTATCACCATCATGATCAGCAATACCAGTACTGGACACAGTTGAGACATCTGGTCGATTTGTACTAGCACTGGTGGTAGCTAAATGAAATGATGGTTCAAAAATCCTTATTCGTGAATTTGAAGTTGACGGGATAGATAAAATCTCAGTCACGGATGATTCGTTTACTTTTGAAAGCATTTTTTTTCGCAGCCTACAAGCACGAGTACGTTCTGCTCCTGTTTTGGAAGTTATACTTCTTTAGGCGCGTTATGAAAAAATGATGAGAGTGAAATTTTAAGATGCGCGCGCATCACTGTAACACAAAAGTAACAGGTTGAAGCTAAACCGCTCATTAAGTCTGGAAAAAAAAAAGCTACCAACAAAATAGAAATAGAACCTCTGTTAGTCGCGCATGTTGGTACGCTCGTCGCCTCTGATCACTGTTTTCATATATATAATATTTATCCACATGTTTCTAGTTTCTACATTCACAACACGTGTTTTAGTTTCATACAAGTTCGAATTATATATGTGCTAATAAATTATATTCAGTAGTGATTTAGATTGAATATTTTGATTAATATTATTTACTATTCGTAAATATTAGTGAAAAAAATTATCCTTATTGACTTTTTCAAGTGCTCCAATATAATTGAGGTTAACTATCCGTATGTATTATTTATTGATATAAATTAAAATATTATTTAACATAATTAATACTAAATATTATTAAATTATTATTGTTAAATATTTATTATTGGTTATTTAATATTTACAAAATAAAGAAATAAAATTATTTAATGATGCCAAAGAAGTATAACTTCTCACGCGCGTACATAAGTAAACACACCCATTTTTTTTATTGGTTTTTTTACTGACAAGCCATGCCGAATTTTTTCAGCTTCCTTGGCAGCTTTCTTTCTATTGTAATAGTTTTTACACATTTCCGCATTTGTTTTACCCATCTTGAAAACTGGAATAGAAATTGAATAGTACCATTAATAGTCATCAAATCTAAACTAAAAGAATCTTAGATTGATGAATAAGATTTATTGTAGAGAATTAGATATTAGAAATTAATAATAAATATTTAAAATTGAAATTTAATAATATATATATAATTATTAAAAATAAAATTTAGAAAATAATAAATATATATGACATAATTTGTACTAAATATTATAAGATTCTTAATTTTAAATATTTATTATTGATTATTTAATATTTTAAAAGTAAATGAATAAATTTAATAATAAATTCAAAAATTGAATTTAAGTTTATTCATTTTTTAAATATTTATTATTTTCTTAATTTAATATTCACTTTTCATTTTTATCAAAAAGTTTTCATTAAATTTGTTCATTTATTTTTATAAATATTTATTATTTATTCAATTTAATAATAAATATTAAAAATTAATATTTTAATTTGATGTTCGATTTAAATTTTTATCACAAATTTTTTATTAAATGTTTTATTAATTTTATTTCTTTATTTTGTAAATATTAAATAACCAATAATAAATACTCTGAAAATTGAAAAATGACACCTGGACACGGGAATCGAACCCGGGACCTTCGGCTTAGTACGCCACTGTTCTTACCACTGAGCTATCCAGGATTCGTCCCGTGCCCATGCAATGCAATCCTATACAATTATATATATATATAATGGTCCAATGGCTGCAAAATTGCCAACTACCGAGTCGATAATGGCTGCGTGGTCTGATGGCTGTGATCTTGTGTATCACGTGTTTATAAAGCTGACGACCTCCGCACGTCCATCTTAGACTCTGCCTTAAACTATGAGTGAAGAATGACCATGAGCACGGGACGAATCCTGGATAGCTCAGTGGTAAGAGCAGTGGCGTACTAAGCCGAAGGTCCCGGGTTCGATTCCCGAGTCCAGGTGTCATTTTTCAATTTTCCGAATATGATATCGGAGAGGTGTTATCCTCACTAAAATGCATTAACAATAGTTCCGGCTATTGTTTCACAATAATAAATATTTAACAATAATAATTTAATAATATTTAGTATTAATTATGTTGAATAATATTTTAATTTATATCAATAAATAATACATACGGATAGTTAACCTCAATTATATTGGAGCACTTGAAAGGTCTATAAGCACAATTTTTTTCACTAATATTTACGAATAGTAAATAATATTAATCAAAATATTCAATTTAAATCACTACTGAATATAATTTATTAGCACATATATAATTCGCACTTGTATGAAACTAAAACACGTGTTGTGAATGTAGAAACTAGAAACATGTGGATAAATATTATATATATGAAAACAGTGATCAGAGGCGACGAGCGTACCAACATGCGTGACTAACAGAGGTTCTATTTCTATTTTGTTGGTAGCTTTTTTTTTCGAGACTTAATGAGCGGTTCAGCTTCAAACTGTTACTTTTGTGTTACAGTGATGCGCACGCATCTTAAAATTTCACTCTCATCATTTTTTCATAACGCGCCTAAAGAAGTATAACTTCAAAAACTAAACATGAAGTTCATATCCTCCAACGAAGGAACAGAGACCCCTCCTCCCACACCAGCGATCAAGGCCATGAAGTTCTTAGGGGAGAGTAAGGGGTGGGGACGTACACTCACTGACATACTTGATTTGTTCTCCTTTGGGGACCATGTACATTTATACTTTAATACATTAAACAAGTTATCCTATACAGAGGCCTATTATATAAACTGCAGTGACATAGTCTAAGGATAATGTCTGATAGAGAATGTTATATCAATTGTTTTATGGCCAAATTGTTTATGCATTCAGGAAATGGCCGTTTATTTGCGTGGACCTGAGTCCTTATTTAACACACTTTCCCACAATCTAGAGGGCTGAATTTGGTACACAGCTTCCACTAGTGGGGCATTTTAATATATTAAATATTGACATTTAATAAATAAAGCCTGTCTCTCCTTTTTCACCCCCTCTATCACCATAATGCCAAGTTACTAGTCTAATTCATTATAATTTGACTGTCTTGTATGTAGAAAATCCTCTTACTTGTCAGAGCCAAATGCTTAATTTGGAACTATCCTTTTGTATTTAAAGTTTTATTTATTTTTAAATAAAATTATATATCTTGTATTAAAGTAGATATTAAATTGCATTTTATTAGTGCAATCATTCATATTCCGTTTACAAGTTAAATTGAATGAAAAAACCGTATGTTGTTAGTATTTTTTTTCTGTGGAATACAGTGGACAAAATCAACCTTATATTAAAGTAAGTATCCATCCGAATCCTAAATAAACATAATTTGTTAAATTAGTGTCATTATATCAATAACTTAAAATGTTAATAAAAGTAACCTACACACTTTTAATATTATTATTATTTAGCACCGCGTCTTAATAACCGTTCGGGTTAAACGCCTAAGTACTAATTACACTAATGGATTAGGAATTGGGCAGGTTGAATTTAAATTAAAGGAAGTGAGCCCACATTTGCGTGGAGGGAGAGTGGAAAACCATTTAGAAAAAACCACCCCAGTTCACCCGACATAGATTCGAACCTCGATCTCCTCGTCCTCAGCAGTCGGGTTCAACACGACTAGCGCATTAGCCAACTACGCCACAGAGGCGGGTCTTTTAATATCATGTGAGCTACTAAATACTTATTTGGACTATGTCTTAAAATAAATTGGCAAATGCAAGCAAACATTATTGCTGTAATGTCAGTAAACTCCGGCGCAAATGTTGAAAATAACATCCACAACCGCCCCCAATCTGTATTCGTAATCACATCCAAGAAATTCACATGATATCCGGGAATATATTTAAATTTAATGACAAAAATAACCCTAGCACTAGTTTATTACATAATATTTTATGTAATTAATCAATTCCATGTAATAATGTTTGTATAATTTTAGTCGATTAACCGAACGTGTGAAGGGGCATATTGGAAATAATATTGTTAGATGTGTTGTCGTTTTTGTTTTATTTTGGCAAAAATTTATAATGAAAATACAATATCCTTTAAAAAGACCCACAAACTATAATTTATATCTTCCGTGATGGTTACCAAGGTAGTTGAGAGGAAGTGATCCTGCATTAGCGCATATAGAGGAAGGCAAAACCACTGATAAATCACATGTGATAAGCCCCTCTAATTCACCCGGACGAGATTCGAACCTCGACCTCACCGACAACAACGATAGAGTGCAATGCTATACTAGCATATTAGTCTACTCAACCACTGTTGCGGGTAATATATATGTTACAAACACCAACACTAAACAAAATAGTAACAAAATAGGTATTATTTTTTAACTAGCTTTTTCCTTTGGTAGTGTTTCTCAAAGTGTTTTAATTTTTTTTAGCCGGTTTCCTGCTGAGTAACACAGATTTTCTGTTTCCCTTGCGGGAGTATCGCCTAGAATATTTTTCTTTGCTAAAAAACATAATTTCTATACAAAAAGTTTGTATCTAATAAAAGAAACACTGTAGATTGTTACACAAATTATTGCTAAGGTAAACAAAATCAAGCCTAAACTATAAATAATCTTTTAACATATATCATGCAAATATATCAAGAGGAACATTTTCAAAAACTGAGGTTTGGCGGTAATAGTAGTAACAAGGTGACAGTTAAGTGTCCAGCCAAGGGTTTTACCCGCAGGAGAAATAAATGTTTGAAGGGAAGGGGGAGTAGCATGGCTTACAGAAAAAAAAGATGAAAAGATAGTGAATGCCAAAGAGGGGTTGGGGAGGAGAGGGGAGGCGCTTCCGAAGACAGAGCATTCTACCAGCAAGCTACTGAACTTTTTCAACAGTTCCGACATGATTTAATTTGAAAATATCAAATTTTGTACCCGTTATTGAATTATAAATATTTGTCGTGTATGATCGAACATTATCTTATTCTCTATAATAATATGATAACTCAAAACTATATTCTTGTGTTTCATGTTTTATTTAATTGAAATTTAATTGAAATTACGTCTTATTGTAAAAAAGTAAATATTAACTTGTAACTTTTTTATTAATATAGTTTATTTTAAATTTACAAGTTTAATGCAATGCAAAAAACCGCATGTTGTTACCATACATTTTTTTTAAGCAATAGCAGGCACAACTTTATCGTTCTTATATAGTAGGTGTCCATCCGAATCTTAAAACAAAATTATAAACTTGTGTTTTTACTGCTTTATCAATTATTTCAACATTTTATTCAGAAATTTCTAAAGAGTTGCCCAACCTTTAAGATATGTCTCCAGGCAATTACCATAATATTTTTTCTGTTATAATTGGCCTGAAGAATAAAACGGGTGTTTTCACTTTAAACGTGGGTAGCAGCACACGACTTACAAACTATAGTTTTATTTGAATATCTATAAATTTATATATTTTATATGTTTCTACGGGTAGTCAGTTTTAAAAGGGCAAATTGAGCGTTGTAATTGGAACACGTCCACTAAATTATTTTTTCTGTTATAATTGGCCTGAAGAATAAAACGGATGTTTTCACTATAAACGTGGGTAGCAGCACACGATTTACAAACTATAAATATTTCAATATCTATAAATTTATATATTTTATATGTTTCTACGTGTATACTTGTAAATATTCTTTAAAATTACTAGGGTGCTTTTCTAGACTCCCAATGTCCACTTTCACAGGATGTAAGACCACTCTTGCCATGCAAATGATGGTGCACAAGTGCTCGCGCAAAGAATGAACAAGCTCGGTGGTGCAAACAGTTGAGGTACACAACTGGTTGCATGTACTCCCATGGCGCCGAATGAATAAGTTTGGTTTAGCAAACGGTGGTGAAAAATGGACGAACGCAACCTGCTTGATTATTACACCGTATAAATATGTGAGTAGAAAAATATAGTAATTATTATTTGGACAGCTATTTCCATCAGAAATATTATTATAGAATAATAATTGATTGTTAAATATATATATATATATATATATATATATATATATTATATATATATATATTATAAAAATTTTGGTTCAACGTTTATATTTACAGATTAGTTATTGTGATAATCAAAATGTTGTGTTTGTTTTTATAAATAAATAAATGTTTCATTAAAAGCACTATAATTAGGACTTATAAATTATGTTATTACATGTTGCTGAGATCCCTAACTGTTGATTCCGTGACCCCTGCTTGTGCTGTAAAAAACCGAGGGTTGCCAGGTTGCCGACGGTCCTGGACGGATACCTGCAGCCGTGCTTTTTGACAGACGCTACCAAACAACCAATTTTAGTAGACTTGTGACGGGGTAGTGGCCCCTAACTGTGGATTCCGAGGCCCTTGATTGTGCATAATTAGAGATGCTAGAGTTGCGACATAACACGCAATGATTACGTTATAGGAAAAACCCAGGTTGCTGAGGTCAAGATCTATTCTTGTCCCAACTTGTCTTGTCTGCCCGCCAACCTGGCGTCAGGGTTGCGACATAACACGCGACGATTACGTTATTGGGAAAACCTCAATACTACCAATTAATTAATGAATTAACAATAATTAATTAACAATCATTAATAATCAAGAACCAACATGTCCGGGGTTGGTAGTCATCAGGGTTGCGACAGCGCGATGACGTCACCGGGAAAACCCATTGCAAGCGAGGGTTGCGACATCATTCAAGGTCGTGTCTCGACTTGTCTTGTCGACCCGCTAAACTGGCGCCAGGGGAGAAAACCCATTGCCCGGGGCAATGACCTCAATATCTATTCTTGTCTCAACTCGTCTTGTCTGCCCGCCAACTTGACGCCAGGGAAAACCCGTTGCCCAACATACGTGTCTCGAATTGTCTTGTCAACCCGCCAAACTGGCGCCAGGTATGAGTCATCAGGGGTTGCGACAGAGCGATGACGTCATCGGTAAAACCCATTACAAATGAGGGTTGCGACATCATTCAAGGTCGTGATTTATTCTTGTCTTGTCAACGCGCCAGTCATCAGGAAAACACATTGCCACATAGAAAGGGAGGGGGAAAGAGTTGCCGGGGGTCAGGGCGGGGTTTGTTGGCTGTAGGGGAGGGGAAGAGGGCCAGGAAGAGGGGGAAAGTAAGTCAGGGGGTGGGGGAAGGAGGCTATTTATAGCAGCCAATCAAAGAGCGAGGAGGCGTGGTCACGTGACCAGTTTCGGCCAATCACAGCCTGTTCTAGGTGGCCATCCACACTACTACAACATTTTGGCAACCGTTATTTCTGAAATTAAAGTAAGTTCTATGTTTACTCTGCAATTGGACGAGTCAACCGATGTAGCTTCGGTTTCGCAATTACTGATATTTACTTGGTACATTAAAGATGATCATGTAAAAGAGGAATACTTGTTCTGCAAGTTTTTGCCTACCACTACTCACGGCGAAGACTTATTCAAAACGCTAAAACAGTCTGAGGAAAACGGACTGGACTGGTCAAAGCTAGTTGGCGTTTGTGCAGATGGGGATCCATGATGGATATGCGTTCTGAATTTCAAGCACTCGTGAAACAAGTTGCTCCTCAAGTTTTATCTTATCACTGCATGATACACTGTTACGCTTTGGCTGTTAAGGGGGCCGCCTTCCGGAGCGCTGGAATGCGTTACAGACGTTCAGGAAATAGCCCATGGTTAGGTATTGTTTTATTTTTACCAAACTTAACTTAAGCCGAAATGAAGATAAAAGGTGGGAACATGCTTATCTAGTATTCTCAACCTTACATTTTGATAATCTATATGTATAAAAAATTAATGAAATATCGAAATTTGCTCATTTTCAATGGCCCTTTAAATATATTGTCACAGTTCTGAGACGAGGGTAACTACTAGATAATCCTAGATACAACCTTTCAGAAACAAATTAAGTCATTTTTTGATAAGGTCACAAAAGAAAATGTAAAGATAATTGCTAATTCCTTTTGCTGTTTTGACGCGTCAAAGCTAATGCTTTTCGGCCATCACGTGGCGCAGCCATATCCCCCATCTACGCTTTGGAAGTAAAGAATAGCCGGAGAAAGAAGGAAAGGCAATTGACACCATGCGCATACGCACTTTTAGTTGGATGTCTGCCTTCGCCTTGTTTAGAGTTGAGACAACACACAGTGAGCAGGCACATTTTTAGATAATAGGTGTTTAAAATGGTTTAAAATAATAATATCTGTTGTAGCTCTTATTGTATTATTATTATTATTATTATTATTAGCACCGCGTCTTACTACCCGTTCGGGTTATACGCACTTACGCTAATGTGTAATGGTAGGGTGATTGTGAGATGAAATGGAGGACCTACAGTTTAACGTGGAATCCGAACCACGGTAGAGGCCTGGCATTCCCCACATTCACAAGATGTATTTTCAGAGGTGAAGGAAGGATTTGGTAATCAGATAAATTTGTGCCGGGACCGAGGATTGAACCCAGACCCCAGCAGAGAAGTCCGACACCTTACCCCTAGACCGCCAGGTCACCCCTTTTATTGTAAATGTATGAATAAATGTGTTTACAAACTAGTCCTGTGTTTCCGAACAGTTGTGTATGCTTTTCCTTCTTATGATAGCTATTATAATTATATATTAATAACATAGAATTATATTGTTTTTTCGATAAACTAAAACTTCTGACTATGAACAATAACACAAGCAAAAAGGGCTACCGTAAAGGGAAAAAAACTAGACTTCGACTATCTGCTCACCGCAAAAAATTAGGATCGAAGAAGCGTTTTATTAATGGATCAAAGTAAGTACATACTGATTTATTAGTATAAAAATAGGCTAGTTCACTGTTCAACGGTTGCGTGATAGTTTCATTTTACCGTGTTGCTCCTATATTCAGGAGGATGGGGTTAAAATCCCGTCCGGAAGTTTAATTAAGCTAGTCCCGTGAAGTAAAAAAACAATAATTTGAATTCTGTTGCATTTATTTGTTTGGTCATTCCTTGGACTGTAAAAAAAACATTAAATGAAGAGAAATAAGAGGGGAAGGTATATATTTACTGTACGTATACTAATTACCAACAAAGTGATAATGGACAATTTAATTTCTTAAAATATGTATAACTATATATTAAAACAAAATTTTTATTACACGCAAGATAAAAGTTAATTTTAATAAAGATTAATTCAGATCTGATACGTGAAGGTTAAATCTAGAGCAATTATTACAATGATTAGTGCCTGATTGGTTGTCTCAACTGAAAAAGTTCCAAAATCAGCTTTACAATATAAAAATCTTGAGCAACATATTTAATTTATGAGTAAGTGTGAATTTGCCTTTTCAATATTAAACAAAGCCCATATTGTTTAACCGTAAATATCGCAACAATTAGGGTCGTATCAAGATATAGAAGTTTACCTGTGATATACTGTAAATTCAAGTAACTTTTTGGATGTAAACCTAAATTTTCTAATCATTACTGAGCACTATTGATTGAAAGCAAGGATTATATACTAAGTATTGACACGTGTTTCTGAATTATTGCTTTACATGTTGGGGCTGCGTGAAGCTAGTCTCCCTCAGCCAGTAATGTACGCTTCTTAGTACGTTGTATATAAAGAACTAATTCTGAGACTGCAGGATTTAAAGCACTAATCATGCACTAAATATTGACAAATGTTTCAGGATTAGTGCCTTACATTATTATTAACACCATGTCTTAATACCCGTTCGACTTATACGCACATACGCTAATGTGTAATGGTAGGGTGATTGTGAGATGAAATGGAGGATCTACAGTTTAACGTGGCATCCGAACCACGGTGAAGGCCTGGCATTCCTCACATTCACAAGTTGTGATTAACACACATCTTGACAGAGGTGAAGGAAGGGTTTGGCAATCAAATAAATCTTTGCCGGGACCGAGGATTGAACCCCAGACCCCTAGCACAGAAGTCTGACACCTTATCCCTAGACCACCAGGTCACCTAGTTCCTTACATGTTGAGATAATCTTTACGAATCTCCACCAAGGTGCATGAGAGGTAGTTTTTTTTAAATGTGAAATTTACTTTGGTTTTATACACGCTAATGTGAGAGCACTTTTTCGTATCAAATACTTCTTCGTCCCTAGTAAATTATATATTTTTTTCTATACTCTTGTTTTAATATTTATTTTATAGTTTTGTTTTCAAAAAGTAACAAAGGATTATTTTAAAACCAAAAGTGTGTTATTAATAATGCATAAGAAATTAAATTTAAGAATAATATTTGTTCACATGAGTACATAATAATAAAAATAGGGTACTGGAATATTTGTTTTAAGTTTTTTAAATTAAATTGTTAGATTTTTTCAAAATCAAAAGTTTTATGTCACAATAATTAATACTTGAACACACTTGACAAAATTAAATCCTGTATTATTTTGCATGCATATGATATTTCCTTGCAATAGAATGCTCAGGTAATTACACTTTTGGTGTGAGATCTTTGAGCTACTAGCTGAAATACAAATTATGCCAAATCTAAGGCAAAGCATAGTGATTTATTAGATTTAACCAATTTTATACAACAACATTATATTCAATTTTCAGAATATATCTACTGGTTATAGAAAAATAACCATTTAATAAAAGTATGTAATAAATTTCTATGATTTTGATGATTGATGACCAAAACACAAAACATCATTTCGGAATTATAAATTTGGCTTTATGTTTGTCTACTGTCAGAAATTTTCAAATATACCGTTTATAGGCTTTTGATTTTGTAGTTTAATCGTATTCATAGAAAAATCAGTTTCTTAAAAAGTTACCTTATTTATCCACAGAGTATGCTTAGTAAAGACAAATAACTTACATACTAACAGAGGTGGTAACAATTCATCGAACCAGCAAAAACCTTATATGCAAAAACCGACAGAAACTATAGATTGCAAATCTATGTCTCCTTCTTCTGAAGAAAGGTGAGTTTCTAAATAATTTTATAGGGTAACTATAATCAGTTTTGTGTGAGCATATAGCTGTTAGACATCATACGCTAGTTATTTCGTTTTCATGATCCATAATATCCTGACTACTTGTCCAATTAAATAATAATCTCCACATTTTATATCTGAAATAAGTCTAATAAATGCACCACACTCGGAGATTGAATGTGATAGAGGTTCCCAACCTGGGTTCACGGGTACCTAGTGGTCTGCGAAGACACCTGTGGGGGCCCGAGAAGTAAATATAAGCCCTAGTTTTCTTAAGTTATCTTTTATTTGTAATTTCACATTATATTTAAAAAAAATACGCTATTCACAATTTTCTTAAAAATCTATTTTTTTCCATTACTGTCAGACAATATATATATATAATTGGTTACGTAGAATAGTAAGTTTTTTATTTCACCCTGTTTGTCTGGGTAGGTTACGGGCTCACGGTCAATTATCATTGGCTCGAGGGAGTCTGCGAAATGGTAAAGGATGGGAACCACTCTCATAGAATATCTATGTTTGCGTGGGGTGGACGTTCTTAGGGTTGACTTTTCTGTGCTAATTGTTAGCCCTACTAATATATTTCTAATAACAATTGGTTTCATATATCAAATACTATTAGCCTACTACCATAAACCGGGGTTATTAAGGTGAAGGAGATATTTATAGTCAGGAGCAGACTTAGGGTATTGTCACAAGCGGATAATAATTCTGCCATCCCTCAAGCATGGTGGTGATGATGAAATCAATCCTGATGACGTCTACAATTTAATCAAGCTATAAACAATACCATACCATCCATTACACTGTAAAATGGTTATATGAATAGTCATGAACTATAAAGTTTTGATATTTGTTTAAAATTAATTATGTACCATAACAAAATTTAAAATACAAGAATTACATCCAATGATCTATTTGTATATACAGTAACAATATATTTACATAAATGGTACAGAACCCCGCACGGACTTTCTCGCTCTATTGTTTAAAAATGACGATATTTACTCAAAACTTGAAATATATGTGAAACGAAATAATATACTCTAAGCATAAATTGCACTATACTTATGTAAAACATCTTTTGAGTCACGGTTTTAAATTTTATAATTTTATTTTTAAAGAATTAATGTCCTCATTTGTATGTTTGGACCAATAAAAAAGATTAATATTAGGTCGGCAAGGGTCTACACACTTCCTATTAAAATTTTGACCTCCGGTTAAAATTTTAACATTTTATTAGGTGTTGCACATCTTAAGGTCATCGCATTGCTATTAAATTCAGGAAGTCATGAAACGTCAAGATTCATCAAAATCTCGAGTTTGATTTTTTTGACGATCACCATACTCTCTACCTGTAAGATAGAGAGAAAGTAAAAATATATATATATATTATACTATAAAAACCGTATTTGCCGTAATTATTGCAAGCTACTAAATTCCGCCCACGGTAACTACTGGCGCCTCGAGCGTCCACTTATTTCTCCTGCAACTTAGTCCATCCCTGTCTTTATAAAATTTTAGGAAAGTCTTTTTAAGCTCTACCAAATATATATATAAATAAGAATTCATCACTACTGTATCAAAAAAATTCTAGTCTATGCCTTATTTATGAAAATCTAGCTATAAAATTCAATTTCTCAACTTTCATCCTTGTAAACCTCTAGGCCGTAGCTTCTCTGGTTGACAATAGTAGGTCAATTAAAAAAAAGTTCAGGGCTGCACCATAATTTTGTACCAGTTGCAAGGATTGGCTGATACCAGTGGCGGCGTAACGTTATTTGTGAAGGAAGGGGGTGGTGGGGGCTGTAAGCAAAAAATGAGTTTTTTGAGAAGTTGCCTTCCCCCCTTACTCTACCCCTCTTCACGATAAATGTTTGAAACGTGGATGTCCCTAAAAGGTATTTGTAGATATCCTCCTCCCCAAATTTTTAAAATCAAATTATTTTTATGCTATTTGGAGAAGTCATCTCCATTTTTTTTTTTTTTTTTTTAATTTAGATGCTTCTATAAACCATTTGGAGTGGTCCTCACCTTTAATTGAAAAATAAAAATAGATGCCGCTAGAAACTATTTAAAGTGGTATTCTCTAAAAAAAAATTCAATGTATGTCTTTAAATGCTATTTGAAATGATCTTCACCTGGACATTTGTGGTAATCGGATGTTTTTAGAATCAATTTAGAGTCGTCACCTGGATTTTTTTAAATTATTTGTATCTGAAATAAAGTTGGAGTGACCCTCTTCCAGAAAATTTTAAAAATAAGATACCTATAGAGCAGGGGCGTACACACAAGGGGGTTCAGTGGGTCCAAGCCTCCGCCCCCCCCCCCCTCCTGAAAACATGAAGGATAAATAAAAGATTAAATACAAAGCAATTATGTATAAATGTTAAATCCCCTTAAAGCAATGGTTGAAAATAACCCAATATCTCAATACAATGAGAGCAGTGGTGGATCCAGGATTATGTCGAGGGGGGGGGGGGGGAGACTACACCACAAAAGCAATACCTTTAGGAACCAATAAAGTGGTGGTCCGTGCCCCAGGAGTATTTTTACTCCCGGAAAAAATATATATATTTCCAAAGTTCAAAATGGTGCTCTTTAAGTATATTTTGTACCTAATAGTTGCTGATTAAACGTATATTGGTTATAAATATCTGTTATCTTGGATTTGGTTACCATCTTTAATTTCTAGATATAGCCACTGTTTCCTTTGTGATTATAATTTTTAAATTAACATAAAAAATAATTGTCAAAAATAAAGATGCTAATTCAAGTGACTATATTTTAGTAAAAATACGAAAATAAAATCAATAGTAAATAACACGCTGTTTATTACACAAAGGAGGAGTGAAATAGGAGGGGAGTGGGAGGGAAAGCCAGGGTTTGGGTTAAACAAGGTGAAGCATGTTTTGTTCGAACACATTGGACGTATTTCTGGAGAGAAGCACAGCACCCTTCAATCCGTCAAATTTTTGAAAAATAGCTCAAAGGGGGGGGGGGGGGGGTGATTATACCCTCTTATTCCCACTACCCTTGAATCCATGCCTGAGTGTGAGACATACCCAACTGGATTTAACGCTGTCAAGTCTGTATAGCCTCATGAAGTGTTTTGTTAAAAGTATGAATCTTATATAAGTAATAGATTGGATTGACTATTGACTTGTAACTTCTGTACTTTGGATCCCCCGTCTAGAAGATATTTGAAGTGTTCTTCCACTATCATATTTTTGTAAATTGGATGCTTTCAGAAACTATTTGGAGTTACGATTTTATTTTTAATTTGCCAAATAATGTAACTATCTTGTTTACTGTTTAAACAATAGTAAACTCAAGCAAAGATTTCTAACTACCCCCACTTTGTTGATGAAGAAATACATTATAATTGTTTTTGGACTCTAAAAAAACCACACTCCACCCCCCTCAACCATCACCCTATCCCCACCCTCTTTCTATATATTCTTATTTCTATGAGCACTCACTTCGATATATCCATATGACCAGTATGTATTATAGATCGAATTGAAGTAGAACGCTAAATAGCTTGCTAAGGCATCCAATATTAATAAATATTCTGTCCTCCTGCGTGGAAAAGTTTATAATTTATATAATAAATAGTTTATCCACAGCCCTTTCTCTAAACAAAGACGGGTGCATTTAATCAAAAACTTTCCTTTCTTTTTTCCTGTCAGCTAGAATAATCAGAGGAAATTACTGATAGCTTGAATAAGCACCTAAAATTAAAATTAATTAAGAGTGGAAAATAGGTTACACATGACAATTAACCTATTATTTATGTATTTATTTATTTATTATTATTTACTAAACCCTTTTCTCCGATAGAATAAATCTAAGAGGGGTTGGGTGTATAGGGCCTTGTGATGGAACTCCTTATACTCCTCGGTTCTGACGCAACTGCTATCAACTAAATGAAATAAGATATAAATTTGGTCTACACGTGATTAATTATTGTATAGTTAATATTCATATTTCCCTAAAAAAGTGGCATCTATAAAAGTGTGTGTTTTTAAAGACAATTTTTTTGTTACGGTTTCCAGACAAGTTTAACCATCTAATCAAGAATTGATTGTGCTTGTTTGTGAACCCTTCACGAAAATCTCAAGCTAGCAAAATACCAAAAGATAAACATACATACTTGACGGCTGGACTCTGTAGGGCGATTCAGCCGCGCATTCTTCCTTTTGACCTTGAGATAGGTTTCCTTTCCGTTCTTCTCTTCTCCTGACATCGTGTGGTAGTATGGGGTGGTGGGGAAAGTGTAAAGAGGATAAGATTAGACAGAGACAGACGCTGTAGTTCAAGAAAACAGCACAGAGCATTTCATTTTAAGACGAGGCCTCCTCACACGATTGATACTATTTCACGTACCGAGGCGGCCCCCTTAAGACGCTTCCTTCAGATTTACTAAGCGCGCTGAGTGACGTAGTAAAAATTGTGAATCATATTCGTGGCAGCGCTACGAATTCCAGATTAATCAAAGTTTTGTGCGATGAAGTTGGTGCAAAAATGTAATGGTCTTTTGTACCACACAGAGGTACGCTGGTTGTGGAAAGGGGAAGTTTTAAACAGGGTGTATGAGCTCCGTGAAGAAATAGGGTTGTTTCTTGAAAACCAGAGAACACAAAAAGAAATAGAGTTTTACTCAAAAATAAAAGATTGAACATTTGTCGAAATGCTGGCGTATCTTGCTAATTTTTTCGGTGAAATTAACCATATGAATATCTCATTACAAGGAAATATAACGAATATCTTGACAGCACAGGATAAAGTTGCAAGTTTTCTGCGTAAATTGGAACTTTACTAACACAGAGTTAAAGTTGGCAATATGTTGATGTTTACACAACTGTGTGAGCAATTAATTGGTAAATGACGAATATGAAAAAATCACGTTTGAAAATTTCGCAGTAATAGATTCACTGAAGAATATTTTCCGGGCATAGACAATCGTCAGTCCTATTCTTGGATATTAAAACCATTTTCTACTGATGATGAAATTTTTAAGGATGAAGATGTGTCAGCCGAAGTAGAATTTCTCGGAGTACGCGAAGATAGCACTTTCAAAGTGGAATTTCAAAAGTATGACCTCGGTACATTTTGGCGAAACGTATATGCTAAATATCCTATTATTGTTGACAGAGCTCTAAGAATGATAATACCTTTTGCTACCACTTATAGATGTGAGAGTGGTTTCTCAATTTTAGTAACAGTAAAAACAAAGGCCAGAAACCGTCTCAATGTGGAACATGACTTGAGATGCACGTTAAGTGAAACTAAACCTAACATAAAAAAACTTGCGAATGCAAAACAGTTCCAACCTTCCCATTAACTGTCATTAATTAATTAATAAATTAAGGAAGTACATTGATATTGTAATTAAGTATATTTTTGTGCAATTTTATGATTAATAAAGGCTATATGTGTTGTTTTCTTCGATAACATTTTAAATGGGGGTAAAATCAGTTTCCCTGATATGTCAGGGGTAACAAGACTGAAAAGGTTAGGAACCGCTAAATTAGTGTGACCAATTCGGTTGAAGAACCCATTTGGATACTCATCCAAAATTGCCTCGAACTTGGGTATGCGGTCACGTCTATGCTCGAGTACAGTGACACCAAGAGTGTCAGGGCAAGACAGGGGTGTCAACTTCACTAGGAGCCCTGAATGGGATTTGAAACTTATCGTTACAGAGTACACGTCAATGGTGGTCCTAGTCCCCCGGAAAAAGTCGTGTCCCAAGACCATTTGAGTCACCAACCTGGGTGCAACAAGGAACCACAATGGCCAAGCCAACCCTGTTATTTTCACCGAGCCTTTGATTCTCGTTACCTCCCGGAACTTCTCAAGACAATCTATTTCACAGCTCTCTGAGTACTTAACCCACATGTGTGAAGAGCCCCCAATAGATCTTCCGAAACAACGTTATGTAACGAGCCTGTGTCCAGTAGAGCGATTATTTTCAGTGGTCCAAGTCCGACTGGAGCTCCCAACAACATTGTTTCCCCAGAATGACGTGAAGGCTAATTAGTGACGATCCGGCGAGGAAACTATATCACTCATCCGAGATTAAGTTTTCTCCTCTCACGCCGTGGACAAGCCTCCACCGACACAACCGAAATATTCGACCGAGATTGTTGATCGCAGTTGCACGCTAGGTGGAATTTGGAATTAGATCTGTAACACTTCTTTTCTTTAAATTGGTTGGGATTGGTCGGTGTACGGCTACTTCTATTCTGACGATTACCATAAATTCCTTGGTTGTTCGCTGGGTCAAAAGTTCTACCACTTACCCCCACAATCCGAGCCTCCTGTCTACTAGATTGAGCCCACCTATTGTAGTCCCGAATCTTATAGTTACATTGTTGGAAGTGAACCGCCACTTGAAGCAGCTGAGAGATTGTCTCTACTTCGCATCTCATGTTAATCCTAATTGAGCGCCTCAAATTAGAATAAATACGATCTACCATCTGCGCTTCAGAAAATCCCCCATGCATACGGATAAGAGTCTGGATACGAATAAAGAATTCGTTGACTGGTTCAAGAGGCGCCTGAACGCACCCAAAAATATCCCTCTCAAGCTGATCTACGTAGTTGGCTGAAAAAAAAACACTAACTAAAAAATTCAACAAATCCACACCATGTAGTTCATATGTGATAGTTGTTACGCATCCAAAGTGAGTTTTGACCTAAAAATATCTCGGGCAGGGCTGTCAAGATTTCACTGACCGTTAATTTATAGCCTTTTTTATAATTCCTATTTTTTCTAAGAAATCTATGGGATTAGATCCAAGATCAAACGTTACATTCCATTTGCGGACTAAGTTCAATATTTGAACAATTTTCTTGCATTGAGAATCGTCACTACTAGGAATTTGCGCTATATTTCCTCCAAATAAACCGCGCTGAGATAATAATTGGTTCTCAACCCGTCCTATGTTTTCTGATGTTAGTTTCTTTCTTGAGGGCCATACCCATATGATTTTCTACCTCGCCACAAAATTGTTTAAGTTCCTCTAACTTTGTGTCCTCCTAAGGCAACTCCGGCGATAACCTAAACAGGCGGGATCTCAAATGACCGAACGTACTACGAATTTTCTTTTCTACTGACGGTAGAGGTTTGTCATAATGCGCTATCATAGTTTGCAAATAGTTAAATTTATCTGTGAGCTAGGGATGTTCCAAAGACGATGTGGGAACCTTGTCTATTAACACGAGATAACGGTTCTCGTCCTTCTCGGAGTCGAATAAGTCACTAAATTGCGACATTAATTGATCGACAGTTTTTTCTGGCTTCGAACCACGAATTGTCAATTCATAAATCAACTCGACCTCAAATCGACTAAGGTCAGCATGTTCCATTTTATAATTTAGGATTAAGCACCACAAAACCAAACAATACATGATATCCCAAAAATACTAAAACACCCACGAAATTTGGCACCACATTTATTATTAACCCCAATCTGGGTAAAATAAAGCACTTTAATCACGAAAGTGTCTCTCATGTCATTCAACAGGGGTGTACCTACTCTGAAATGGCCTCACGTCCACCCTCACATTGAACAAGAACCGATGGTTCGACTTGGGTAAGTTGTGTATTTCCTGATTCAAAACCTTGTCATTGCTCGAAAGTGATTGTAAGATCGGTACATCTTATTGACTAATATATTTGTAAACAATATTAGCATCACATATGGTGTTTCCCCAACAAGTCAAATTGACGACTCGCCTAATTTAAACAAGATTTGCCCATAGTTATTAGAACAAAAATATCCCTTGGGTCGTTAACTCATATAAATAAATTATTCAAAGAAATAATTATAGTCCCAACACTTATAAATTGTCAGAAACTATTGCGTGAATTATCCAATTCCACGCTCCTCCTTTAGTTTGGATAACTATAAAAATAGTAACACTGAAAATTAGCAAAAGTTTGATAATAATGATATAGAAAACTTTAAAATTAATAGTTTCACCAAGACTAGTGTCAAACAGATCAATAACGCTTAACATGCCCAATAGTACCAATGTACACAAAAACACAACACACATAGCCATTTAGTTAAGAGTTAAGTAAATCAAATTTGAGAGAAAGAAAAAGGTTTGTGAAAATATACAGTTGAGTCCAACTTAAGTGGCACAAAGATTTTCCGAAGTTATATTTGATGGTGGCGATGACAACGACAATTTATGACGTTGAGTACTATCTTCTAAGGCCCTGCCTACCCATAAATGCACGGTTCTAAACAAAAGAATTTAGAACAAAATATATTTAATAATTCAACCTTGTTGTTTTTTATTTATTTTAGTAACATATCTGGGCATCTTTCATAATTCTTATGGAATTTTCAAACCATGCTAAAAATAGTTATTGAAATATTTTCATTAAAATGTTTCCATTTCAATGCATTTTAAATGGGAAAACAAAAATTATTAATGGATTTATTTATTTTCTTTGTACAATTAAGCTAGAGTGTTTGTTTATAACATACTATTTAATGAATAATTTATTTTTCTTTTTAGACATATTTTTTAATTTGGGTTAGCTTCAATAATCACGACGATATTGAGCTCTAACGACTCCCAAGTCGACTCTCTAGTCAAAATACATGGTTTTAAATACAACTTTTCCTTCTGCAACTAGTTGTCATAGCTGATAATAGGTGCCGTTAGTATGATCATTACCCATTTACAAGCTAGTATCATTTTGCAAGCGTTGGCTAACCTGCTGTATCGGAATGCAGGCGGCACTGGAGGGTTAAACTAATCTCTGTGACCTTCTTGAGTCAAAGAAACATTAATACCATGTACGTTAGGATAAGAAGGGCCAATGTCCAATTATGAAAATTTGCGTAATTAAATATAAACAATTAAACATCTTAATATATTCAGTAACTAAAATACTCACAAAGTCTTCCTGCTGTGTGAATAAATATAGTTAGTCCCTACTTACTTCAATGAGAGTATTACTCTAGTGATACATTATTTTCAAAGAAAAAGCCACATGCTTCTCCATACACAAAGTTTTATGACATTAGCCCTTATTTAACTGAGACAGTAAAACTTGTAAAATTCTTCACTCTTATCTTATATTCTTTCTTGAGTTTTCTCATTCTTTAGCACTACACGTTGTAATAATAAGTGTTAATATTCAAAGTAAATGAAAACTACTGTACATTGAATTTTTAATCCACTATTAAAATAAATAAAAATAAACATTCCTGCTCATATCAAACATAGTTATTTTAAATAAAGTTTGGTCTAAATGTAATTTGGAGACGTTCTCAGTATAATTTTATATACTAGTTTTTATTTTACGTTCTAGGATTTGACTCTCATTGGACTTTGGAATAAGTTATTTTTCAAAAAGTTAATGAACGAAGTTTTTGGTAGTCAAGATGTGAAAATTTTAATTTTATTTTATTAGCGTGTTAAATGTGATTACTTTTAATTTGAACCTGTTGCATTCTCGCAGTTTGTGCGCTCGTTTTGGAAGAAATGTATCGAATCCCGAACAATAAGTACCCACGGTGATTACTTTTTATATAATTAACAATATGTGACCTTTTTGCTTTCGAACAAAATCCAATGGATTGTATAAATTTTAAGGTGGAGAAGTATTTACAAAATATTATTTTATATCCTTGTGAATAACAAGTTTATGAAGAAAGGGCGCACAAAGAAAATCAAAGATATAATTGATTATTTAACTTCTTGTAGTAAAGGGTAAGGTTTTTTTAATGGTATGCATATTACTGGCGCTTAGGCTATCTGTATCTACTCATTTAAGTACAATGGATGAGCAGCGATACTATTTTATTTACTGTAGAAATAATATCAAAATTAAGATACAAATAAATACTTCTATATAACAATGCAGCGATTATTCTGATATTTCAAGTACTTTTTTTTTTAAAGAAAACCTCTTAGCTGAAAGTAAATGTTACTAACACTCTGTAACGCACTTATTGTATGTTCAAAATCTCTTGTGCCTTGGCCGAGTTCGTATCACGCTAGTACTAAGTAATTTCAACCTAACAGGGAATCGAACTAGTCAAGTTATTGAGCTGATTAATTTACGCACTCAGTGCTCAGTCATAGCACTTTAGCAATATTGACCACGACATGAAGCCGATAAGTAAATATATATTTAAAACCATAAACATTAATGAACTTTTGTGTTCCCTATGCCATAAAGTAAGTAAGTAAGTAAGTATTTGATACCCGACCGCCTCTGTTGTATAATGGTCAGATTTACTGGCTTCAGATACTGAAGTCCCAAGTTCGATCCCCAGTGCCCCTAATTCTGTCTGTGAAGCAGTGGGTCTGAAACGGAACCAAAATCAACCTCGTGAGGACAAATGAGGAGATAATTGAATGAATACGTAGCGCTTCAGTCTAGAAAACTGAGATAGAAGTCTGGAGGGCTCGTTGTGCTAACCACATCTTGAAAATGTTGGCACTATCTTCGCCAACATACGGCAGCCTCTCGATTGGTATAGCCTGCTTGCAGGCTGACACCATGGAGATATTACTCAAGTTAAACTCTACCAATAGGATAAAAAATTATTCCCAAAAACATTTATTTCTGGAAAATTGTGTAAATCCTATAGATGTTTGAAAACTGTAAACACCGTATTAAATAACAGATACCCACTTCAGTGGCTGAGTGGTCTAAGGTGTCACTAGTGTTAAATTGGCCTGCTGATAGCGGAGCACTTGGGATGCAAATCCTGGTCGAGTCTATTGAGGGTAGTTTTTCCTAAATTGTTTCCCCATCTTCCAAAATAAAAATGCTGGTAGATAACCTCTCAAATGCTTCTTTCCTCATTACCACCCAATTAGATTATCATATATGTGTATAACATGAACAGATAGTATGACGTGGTAATATCAGTAATAAAAATAACAAATATATTTATAGTCAAAATTGTTATAGTCTTCGAAATGAAACTGCTTTTAAAATATGTTATTGCCTCCTTAGCCTTTAAATTTTAAAAATTAGCCAAAGCACAGTGGCCAAATTTAGCACATTAAATTTTAGTTATTTTTTATTTTACCTGCTTACTAATAAACTCAAATAAATGGTACGACAAAATCGTAGTCTACATACTCAATCGTATAGGTTATTTATTATAGTTAGTGACAAAACCTTCAAAAATAAGTTATCTCTAATTTTACCTTAAATAAATTTTTCTCTGATAAATAAGTGTACATTATTATTTATCACTACCCTCACCAGATATTTATTTGAAAAAATTTCAATAGTGGTACAACAGCATTAACCTGGAGCCACGTGACACTTTGATATGCAAATTACTCAAAATGGGTACGGGTACAAAACTTTCTCTATGTGGTATAAAACGGTACAGAACTAGTACAAAACTTTGGCATGAAAAAATTCAAAAGTGGTACAACAGCATTAACCTGGAGTCACCACTTTGATATGCTAATTACTCAAAATGGGTACGGGTACAAAACTTATTTGTGTTACAAATCGGTACAAAACTAGTACAAAACTTTGGCATCAAAAAATTCAAAAGTGGTACAACAGCATTAACCTGGAGTCACCACTTTGATATGCTAATTACTGAAAATGAGTACGGGTACAAAACTTATTTGTGTTACAAAACGGTACAAAACTATTACAAAACTTTGGCATCAAAAAAAGTTCAAAATCAAAAGGGGTACAACCGCATTTACCTGGAGTACGTGGATTACTCACTTTGATATGCTAATTACTCAAAACGGGTACAGGTACAATACTTTTTCTTTCTGGTACAAAACGGTACAAAACTAGTACAAAACTTTGGCATCAAAAAAGTTCAAAATTAAAAAGTAGTAAAACAGCATTAACCTTGAGTCACCACTTTGATATGCTAATTACTCAAAATGGGTACGGATACAAAACTTTGGCATCAAAAAAAGTTCAAAATTCAAAAGTGGTACAACTGCATTAACCTAAAGTCACCTCTTTGATATGCTAATTACTCAAAATGGGTACGGGTACAAAATGGTACAAAACTAGTACAAAACTTTGGTATAAAAAAAATGCAAAAGTGGTACAACAGCATTAACCTGGAGTCACCACGTTGATATGCTAATTACTCAAAATGGTACGTCGGTGACCTGGTGGTCTAGGGGTAAGGTGTCAGACTTCTGTGCTGGCGGCCGGGGTTCAATCTTCGGTCCCGGCAAAGATTTATCTGATTACCAAACCCTTCCTTCACCTCTGACAAGACATCTTGTGAATGTGGGGAATGCCAGGCCGCCACCGTGGTTCGGATTCCACGTTAAACTGTAGGTCCTTCATTTCATCTCACAATCACCCTATGGTACATTAGCGTAAGTGCGTACAACCCGAATGGGTATTAAGACGCGGTGCTAATAATAATAATAATAATAATAATCAAAATGGTACAAAACTAGTACAAAACTTTGGCATGAAAATATTCAAAAGTGCTACAACAGCATTAACCTGGAGTCACCACTTTGATATGCTAATTACTCAAAATGGGTACGGGTACAAAACTTATTTGTGTTACAAAACGGTACAAAACTAGTACAAAACTTTGGCATCAAAAAATTCAAAAGTGGTACAACAGCATTAACCTGGAGTCACCACTTTGATATGCTAATTACTGAAAATGAGTACGGGTTCAAAACTTATTTGTGTTACAAAACGGTACAAAACTATTACAAAACTTTGGCATCAAAAAAAGTTCAAAATCAAAAGGGTTACAACCGCATTTACCTGGAGTACGTGGAGTACTCACTTTGATTTGCTAATTACTCAAAACTGGTACGGGTACAATACTTTTTCTTTCTGGTACAAAACGGTACAAAACTAGTACAAAATTTTGGCATCAAAAAAAGTTCAAAATTAAAAAGTAGTAAAACAGCATTAACCTTGAGTCACCACTTTGATATGCTAATTACTCAAAATGGGTACGGATACAAAACTTTGGCATCAAAAAAAGTTCAAAATTCAAAAGTTGTACAACTGCATTAACCTAGAGTCACCACTTTGATATGCTAATTACTCAAAACGGGTACGGGTACAAAATGGTACAAAACTAGTACTAAACTTTGGCATCAAAAGGTTCTAAATTCAAAAGTGGTACTACAGGTTAATAGACGTCTAGCTGACTGGAATGAATAAGCTAATTTTTCTGCTCGAGAGTGTGATTGTATCTTGACGTTATGTCTTCCCACGTTTAGTCAAACTTGGTCGCCTACACACTTTACGGTCCTGCACTACACTTCTTATCTCTCTCAATTCTTGGAAAAAAGTTTGCTTGCTGCTTTTACTGATTACCGGTCGTGGTCGCCAGTCTCCCAATTGTTTAAACAAACCAGTAGTTCTGCCAACCTGATGGCTGGAATTCACCAGTTTGTATAACGTTAGCAACGCCATCTATTTTAGAGCTGAAAGCTCAACACGCCGCCAGGGAGGGTAGGCAGGGCCTTAAGGATGCCAAATCCTTCTCACCTCGCCTGGAGACAATTCCGTTCACTTCGCTGAAGGATTAGTCAAATGGACGGATTGTTGGATTGTTGACAAGTGCGCACCGGTGACAACGCTTGTGAAAAAACAAACCACGCTCTGCAACCATCTTGTGCCCACACCTCTCGTGGACCCTTCTGACAATGTGTCAGCCCCCATTTACACCGGTGCCGATAGTAGGGGTTCGCGGCGGAACCAGACTTGGGGTACCTCACAACAAGTCGTTATGAAGGGGTTGTACGAAGTAGGCACTCAGGATATAGTCACACAAGTCTTTCTTTATTCAGGGCTCTAATCCGACCCCTTGGTTGATTCAGTTACACAACTGTACGTCAAAAAACCACTTCTCCGTGCCCACGCGTGATAACATCGCAATGACCCCGACGTGCTCTCAACAAGTCCAGAACCGAGAGAGCCGCAACGATCTCAATGCCAGAACCTTGAAGCCAGCCACGACCGCGCGCAGGGACAAACAAACGAGCAGCACTGCGCACATACAAGAGAGTCGAGGAAACTCGGCAAAATCTGCTAGTAGGGAGAGTGGAAAACTGTTTTGGTAAAGTCCTTCCGTACACTCGACTGAGTTACTAACCTCGATCTCCCCGTTATCGTCAGTCTAGTCTACTACGAGAGTAGCGTGTTATACCACGCGGCCACCGAAGTGGGTGACAAAATTAAATGTGTCACTCAAACATTTCACCAATAGTAGTAGCTTCCACTATCTTTTTAGATACAGGTAAGCAATTAAAATAAAATAAACATAACAATGAGATTAAAATAAATACATGAGATAATAGAGTAAATAAATGGTACAACACAATCGCATACACTTTCCGATATTGTGTAATTATTATAGCTTCAAAGATAATTTTCAAAATGTTCAAAAATAGGTTTTGAGTAAACTTGCCATCCTTGGGTATGTTTCCTTCTATTTATTAAATGATTATTTTTTAGAAAAACAAATGTGTATACTCGTGTGTGTGTGTGTGTGTGTGTGTGTGTGTATTTTATATATATATATATATATATATATATATATATATATATATATATATATAAATATCAATATTTTAAAAGATGGCTTTAGTATCAAATTGAGTAATTGTTAAGCTTTTTGCATTATAAATAATATATATATATATATATATTATTTATAATGCAAAAAGCTTAACAATTACTCAACTTGATACTAAAGCCATCTTTTAAAATATTGATATTTAGAAGAAAAAAGTCATCAGTAAAATATTAGCGGAATTTCTCCCCCAAAACGAGTATACATCTTTATATGTCATCCTCATGAGTAATGAGGTGGACTGGATAGGACTAGCTCAAGATAAGAATAGGGGCGTACTTTAGTAAGTGTGGCAATGCATTCTCGAGTTCCTAATACCTAAGTAAGTATTAGAAAGTAATAAACATTACTTAGTCATATTTAGAAAACAATTATACTAGCAGGATTAAAATAGTTTTTTTATTTATTTTGCTATTCAATGGCAAAAAGGTTATTTTGAAAAGTCTAATGATAAAATATTTTGTATGAAATATTAGTAGTATTTTGTTCTCATTTACAGATAAATGCTTTAAATAATGATTGTGAAGTATTTTCAATTATTTTAATATTCTTTTGCGCTTTTAGTTTTTAATCCTATGACAGACCTATGTCAATATTACCCAAACTAACAAAACTGAACCTTCAATTTGTAGATGCATGAAAGGTTAGGCATCGTTCTCGCTAAAGACTGGACTTCCGATGAAGGGGCGATCGAGGTTTGAATTCCAGTCATAGTTTCTTTCGTATTTTTATAAATGCCTTGTGTACTTTAATTTAGTCATTACTTAGGGGGAGCTGAATTGTATCCATTCATACATTTCTTAAACAAGCACCACAAATAAAAAGTCTGATTTGTATCCAATTATCATAATACGCACAAAATCCTGAATTGTCTCCATTCAGACAGTTTTCAAATAAACGACTTTAACAAAAATCCTGATTTGTATCCACTGTAATTAGTTGCATTATATCCACAACATCCTGAATTGTATCCATTCTGAATGTTCTTCATTCAGACATTTTCTTAAAAGAGCACCACAAATAAAAAGTCTGAATTGTATCCACTAGAAAGATTTGCATTATACCCACAAAATCCTGAATTGTATCCATTCAATTGCGGCACTACTTGTCTGATAGATGGCAGTAGTAGAAACTATCCTTAACTCATTCTTTGTATAACAAGAAATACTTATTGGTGTTTCTTTTAACAGAATAATAAAAGGGTACTTTACAAATCATTGGAGTTTCTTTATTCAAATTGACTGGCTTCGTTAAACAACAACATTTCAAACTGCTAATTTATGCTCTAAGAAATGAAGACGTAGGGTTATATTATTTTAACAATCTGTGTTTAAAGGTGGGAAATTGAACATTTATTTTAATTTTGGGTGCCAACAAATATTGTGTTCCTAGCTGTGAAGCTAATACATGTCGTTATCGGTTTCTCGTATATGCAGTGAAAGTAATTTTATTGTTTCTTGTCGAATGGATGGATCCAAGAGGCTGAAGATTCTTTGGCTACTTTACGTTTACCTATCAGGTAAGACTTCCTAGTAAATTTCTATTTCTAAGTTTTAAGATTTACATTACCGGTACCGACATTAACTTATGGGTTGAGAACGTTTACTGTTACTTTTGAGTTAATATTTAAAAAAAAACAGCAACCTTACATTGCAGTGTTAAGGCCCCGACACAGACTCCGTATCCGTAGGTCTGTGGTCCTTAAAGCTACTATCACACGACACTTGCTTGTACTACTAGCGCCTAGATATCTGTATACTAGCTAGTAAAATGGAAACGGGACTAGAGTATTCACACACTGCTAGTTTGGTACTAGGTTCTAGTGCAAATATTTATCGAACTTCAGAGATTAATTTTGGGTGCAGCAGCTTCATTAATTACTAATAAAGATATTGAAAATTATTAGAGGGAGCGTAGGAAAAAGAATATCACGGGACTGGTTGGGAAAGACAAAATAATGGTCTCAGGATGCTAAATATGATACATTCAGGGTGACACAAACATTTAGTATTCCTAAATTTGTATTCATTTATTTACAATATGGTCAGAGGCCCCTAAGCCCATGGGTGTCCAAGTACAGTATCCTTGATGCACAAATGTTCTTTTTTTTTTAGGCCTACGCACACTTAATATTCTATAAAAAAAACCACCCAAGGTTGGCATGCTATCAAGTTTATTTAGATTAAAATTGGGTCTGGAACACAGTTTGTCGTTTATAGATTACATGTTTTAAATTAAATTTATATATATTAAATATATTGTCATATTGTGGCAATTTGGTATTATATAAACAAGAATGTTTAGAATAATTTTCTACCAAAAACAAAATCACATCCGATGCCCATTTTGGCGTCATTTATACCATTTCTCTACACAACAGTCTCAGCGCGCATTGATTGGTTGAATTACACAGGCTAGTGTCGAAACTAGTACGAAAATAGCGCGTGTTCTATCTTCACAACTAGTATGGTAGCCAGTACCAAGTGGCAGAACCAGTAAACTTTTTCTGATTCACACGACGCTAGATGATGACGTGCTAGCTAGCACACTGGATTTCAAGTACGAGCTAGTGTCGTGTGATATGGGCTTAAGAAATCGATGCCACAATATCAAATTGCTCTGGCCACAGAGTCCTTATTTGTAAGTCCCTACTCCGTAGAAGTTTACCCACTTTAACTTTCTACAGACTAGCTTGTACGGATTACCAATCACAGCCGAGTAAATATGTGAATGCGCATTGAATAAAAGAACGTATGGCAGTGAGAGGATTTGTCGCTATGGAAACATTTTCCTAAAAATCTAAACACTCTGGGAAGTGCGGCTTCTAGGAAATTTTTTTCTGAAAAATACCAAGTTCTCAGAAATATTGGCTTTGCTTTTGTAGGTTCAACACCCTTATCAAAAATATTAAAAGGGCTTGTTTTGTTTTCATCCAAAATATGTACGAGTCAGTAAATTTCCTTTCATACCTCATCCAAGGATGACTATGCGGGATTAAACAGTTTTTATTTCCGTTTATAATCCAAATTAGAGTTATATTTTGTTTCAATATTATGTGAATTATTTGTTGTCATGTGTTTTATTTAAGCCTATCAGTTTTAAAATAAATTCCATTTTAAATTTGTATTTCTTTTTGCCATGTGCCGACAAGGAATGACTTTATAAGCTTTAATCATTCTTTGTCACCCACTCTTCTTTCGTTCATTAGAGAAGTCAAAAATAGTCCAGTCATCAATTATGAAACATGGTGAAGTTTATAAACCAATATAAATAAGCTTATCATAGGTTTGGTCTATCCGGAGTTTAGGTAATGCATTACTCGAAGCGAGATAAATAGGGGATTCCCAAGTACCGAAAAGTAGCCTATATTATCAACGGGGAATTCTCTCTCTCCCTCGCTGACAATGCAGCGGTTTGCCAGGGCAGACCCTGTCGGGTGTGCTCCTCGAATTGTATTTGTAGGAAGATACAAATAAGTATTTATGGTGTATCTAAATTGTATGGAAAGCAAAAAAGTTGTAAAGTTATAAAAAGTATTCGCTATTCACAATTTGTTTAAACATGTTTTTCCCCACTAACGTCCGACTAAACATCTTTTGGCCGTTATTAATATGAGATGAGTTATGTAAATACTAGAAATGTGTGCGTAGGTATTTAACTTCACCTCGTATAGCGACCAGGCCTCCACCGTGGTTCGGATTCCACGTTTAACTATAGGTCCTCCATTTAATCTGTCACCCTACCATTACACATTAGCGTAAGTGCTTATAACACGAACGGGTAGTAATACGCGGTGCTAATAATAATAATAATAATCGTATAACGAGGGAGATTAGGGGGACCACGGCAAATTATCATTGGCTTCAGGGGGTCCACGATATCGAAAGGGTTGGGAACCAGTCAGTGCCTTAGACTATTCGACCACCGAAGCGGGTAGCTCCAAAATTTTTAGTGGTATGGAATAAGCTGGTATAATAATGGAAATGCACCCACATTATCGTGTAGAGGGGATGAAAGCACCATAGTGATGATTTATGAATCACATTTGAGAATCCAGACCTAGTAGACGCGGCCGAGATTCAAACCTCGACCTTCCCGTCACCGACAATCCAGTCGATTGCAAGATTGACGCCTAAGACTGTGTGATCACCTGATGCCAAGAATAGGCCGGTTACGATTGAGCGATTCGGAGTGCAAGTGGAACTATGTACATAATAAGTCAACTATTTTCCATTTCCACGTCTCAGGCGAGGCAGCGGCAACACCGGAACATCTCAACTAAAGAGAGCAAGAGAATGTAAACTCTAACCGGTTTTTAAAGTGACGTCATACAACTCTACGCAAGATCCCGTTAGGATGCAGATGCAATTCATGCTACCAAGGTTAATCACTAGTCTCGCCAAGGTGAGTGCTGCAGTGAAAAAAAACTGATTCAAGCAGAATATGTACTTGCCAAAGTTAAAATAATTGGGTACGGATCGTATTTTTAATTTGAGCGTAACAAGCAAACACTCTCTCGCGCGGGTGGGGGCTATGCTTTCAATGGAAAGCAATTTATTACCTTTATAATAGCATTTATATAATATAATGTATTGCAAATGCACAATTCCGTGTCGTGACACGCTCAGGGCGTTTTACGCTAGTCCCCCCCCCCCCCCCACTCATTCATCTAAACAATAGTGCAGCCGGTATTAAAGTTTGGAGAAACAGGAATAAACAAGTAGAATCATACCTTCCCAAGTCTAAACTTTCATATATATTTAATAGAAGTGGAACTTTTTTTTTGTGTGTGTAGGAGAAGTCAGTTAGTAAATACATTTTTTAAACATGAAAAGTTTTCCAAGCACAAGGTGTGTTTCAATTTTTTGAAAATTAGATTCCTTTCTAGAAGATATTTTGAGTTGTGTTTAGTGCTATCTTCTAAACTCAACCAAATATCTTTGTCTTACATTTGTGTGTGCCATGTGGGTGTATTTTTACAATCCAGGCTATCAGCCGTGTATACTACAAAGTGTCCCACGTAAAAGTAGCCCAAATTCATGCGCTAGAAACGTGCCAAGCAGCATGGAAAATAGTCTTCTAATGTTTCCACGTGCGTGCTGCTGTTTGTTGCGCATCTTGCCTGCATCGACACTGTCCATGCGAGTGCGAATGCCTTTTACAGGTAATATCTTGCAGTCCTTTCCTGCATACGCGTAAGTTTAAAGCCGGGGTACTTTTACGTGGGAAAGAATAAGTGGTGCGTTTTATAAACACATTTAGGTAATGCATCTAGAGCTTTCTTCGGGCTTTGATCTAAGCAACTCAACTTCTTTTACGAGAGTCTAAGTTGGATACACACATTAGGTTTAATTTATTTATGTGGCAGTGATTTAAAAGTGGCTGGCAGCTAGGGGAAGGTTTACCGGTAGTCCTACCCACTATCCGAGTTTCTGGCATAGTTTTTTATATTATAAGTCCAGTTCTGGGGGAGGGACAGGTCCTGTTGGTCACTACTACGTCACTGCTGGCTGATCTACTGCAAGTTATCACATTTTAATAAAATCTCAAAACATTAAGTAATATCTTAAATAGAGAGCATTGAAGATGTGCAGAATGTATAGGTTTGATTTTTAGGACCAGGCAAAATGTTTACTATTATATTTATATCCATTAGAAGTGCTCCTAAAATTCCCAAATGTTAATAAATACCAAAATAATAGCTTTTACACATCATATGCTTTCCCCTCCAAACCAAACCCCACCCTCCACAAAGAAATGTTAATGGATTTAGTTTAAGGTGTGCAAAACAATAGGAACATTTTGGGTGGATTCTAACCTTTACCGTATATTTTCTTTTATCACTGTGTCTCACTACCTGTTCACTTTCACATCTAGATGTATCTGAAAGCACCCTGAGAACGGGGAAAAAAGTTTTAGTTTAAATGTGTCACAATTATTTTTACTTATATAATATGGTGCCAATGTAGACTATAAAAGTCAAACAATTTAATTTAGAGATAGAAGATGAGATATAGTGGTAAATAAAACTGCCAGGATTCACAAGAACAGCTGTCAAAATGTAGAAATATTCCACGATGCTAACTTTGAGTGAATCTTGGATGTCCCTTACACTATTCGTGCTGGCAGGAAAACACTTTCTCGTGTACTACTTTAACATTGTGTGATAGCTCGTTTTATTTTCTCATAAATGTAAACCAGTTTACTTTCCTTTTGATATTCATACACTTTCATTGGCAGTTCATTTAGGAAAGAGGAATGGAAATGCTAAGTATGTGTTTTTCCCGCTTGGACTATCCACAATTAAAACTAATTTAAGATTAGAGCATGAGGAGTAAAATGCACTAGCATTCACATAGTGAAATGAAAATCATTTTAAAAAGCATCCTTAGGGCAATTGGCAAAAATTTTAATCACAATTTTCCAAGTTAAGAAATGATTAAACTGAATGTGTTAACTCACCGGGGGTTGCGCCTCTGTCAAGAAATTAACGTGCAGATGTTCATATCTAACTTTGTATTTAATTCTACGATAAATTATTTCTAAATATAGTTTACACCAAAATATATTTTAAAGTTCCCAAGTTTCATTATTATAAATAAATGTGTGAAAATGTAACATGAGCTCATTTTCAAAATTTTTTAAGCATATTTGGACTATATTTTGCCTTCTTGTATCAGGGTATGCAGCCAAACTATATTTTAAAATTTCTTAACTTTTCTAAGTATTCCAGCACCAATTTACAAATTTTCCAGTCACTATATGGGTCATTCTCAAATTGAAGGACAAATAGGAAATCCAATAATAAAAAATAAAAAAAATCAGGAAAAGTATAATTTATTGCCTGATTACACAAAATTTATTAAAGAAATAAGTGATAAAACCAGTAGAGCTTGATTTTACCATTTTCTCAGGGTTTTTTTAGTTTTTTTTTAGTTTTACCAAAGTGGCTACCCATAATCCATCACTAAATTAACGGTGTTTCAGATGCACATAAATATGTTATAATCTCTAAAATCCTAATAAAATATGTATTTTTACTGAGTATAACATATTTTTTAACAATTATAAAAAAAGATACATTTTTATTAATTTACTGGAATTAGGATTTTGTAAGTGAAGAATCATACAAAATTCATGTGTTAGTGATGTTAAATTTTCCAAAATCCAAAGAAAATTAAGTTTTACATTTCTCATTTTTTGTTTGTTTTTAATAGCTCAATTGTTACTAATATATAATATTTTATTTCTAAGACTGTTAATGAGAAATAAATGATTTTATTGGCGTTTGCGAAGTGATGTTTGAGAAAACAGTATTTATATTGAAAATTTCACTTTACTAACGTGAGCTATGTGACTCATTAGTTTTGTCGCCTAAATGACGTTAGCGAGGTGATGACACCATTTTCATCACCAAGCAACGTTAGTGAAGTGATAACACCATTTTTGTTACCAAGCAACGTTAGCGAAGTTATGTTTTTGGCGGACTTTTGAGTTTCATAACTATAATATAATTATAAAGAGGCAAACAAACATTGAGGTTAGTTCCTGCCTAAGTATAGGACAACAACACACTACGGCTTATGGGGAACAGCGAAGCATTCTGAAAGGTTTTAGCGCCAAATTCAAAATATCGTATTTGTCCAGTTTGTTACTTGAGGAAAAACAAACATTGATTAAAATGTCAAAATTCATGAATAATTTAGTGAAATGGATTCTTCAAACTAGAATAACGGTTTTATGGGAATATTTTACCGTGGTTATATATTTTTTATATAGAACTTCAAACTTCGAAATTAAGATGTGGGGATAGTTAGCGAGGTGATGGAAGGGACTTATAATAATTATTTAGTCTACTTTGTTTTTAATATTACCATATTTAAATGTTTTTGTAAAGTTTTATACAATTTCTACTACTAAATAAAATTTTTGCTTGTTTTAAAATGACAAAATATTTATATAAGCAGGAGACATAAATTTTACCTTAATTTGAAAATGACCCATACATTAAAAGCATTGTTTTATTAAGGTTGCAACTTAATGTAATACTATTTCTAGAGACATACATCATCTGAAATTGTGTCACTCAATGGGGTTTAAGAATTTCAATCTAAAACAATGGGCAGGGCAATTTTGTGGTGCGATCTAATTTGGAATTCAATTAGATCCTATCGAATACACCAGTACAGTTTAAAATAGTCACGAAACACTTTATTTTTCTAGTTGCTTCTTTCAATAACGTAATCGAATTCTCGCACATGCGTATAGCCATGGCTCAACTTTGGTTAAAAACATGCAGAAAGAGGGATGAAATACGAAACAAAAATCACATGTTGATTTTGAGAATTCAGATTAGTATGCTTAACTGTGTTTAAAAAGATCCTCGGTGACTATTAACTGGAAGAAAAATGTTATTTTGACTATTGTATATTAAAGTATTATATTATTTTAATGAATGTGTGAAAATTACTGAAATTTGATCAAATTCCATGACTTTTCTCTGTTTTACAGGTTGCTGGACACCCTGTTGCATGTAACAAATGGTTTTTTTTATAAGCTCAAACAGAAACATTTTAAGATATTTGAGAACTAGCAGTGAGCTTTTCTCTTTACCTTGAGAAAAGAAGTTTAATAGTTTTCGTTCCCCTATTTTTTTTTTATAACACTGCATCTTACTACCCATTTGGGTCATACACTTATGTACTAATTACGCTAATGGTTTTTGGTAATAGAAAGGTTATATTCAGAAAAAGTGTACTCGGATTTGCCTTGTAAAACCATTTTGGAAAAACCACTCTCAGTACACCTAACCGTGATTCGAACCTTGATCTCCCTGAAATCGGCAGTCTAGTCTCCTTCAAGAGTAAAGCCTTAGACCATGCGGCCACCAAAATTTGTCTGGAGAGAAAATGGGGGCCTTACATTGAAAAAAAAAATTCAAATGCAAATTATTGACAGGTTACTCACATCATTGGCTGTACAGTCAAAGGTGTCACACTCACAAATATCTAGATTGCCAGTGATGCTGAGGTCAGGGTTTGAATTTTGACCAGCTGTAATGAGTATAGCTTTTCCAAAATTTGGTTTCCCACTCTCCCCCCACATTAATGTGGATACATTCCCTCTAAATTTAACATTCCTCACCTCAATCACATTAGTATAAATATGCTAATAATACAGAAGGGTAGTAAGACATGGTGTATATACAAAAATTATTAAACGTTAGCCTCCCAGAATATTATGAACCTATGTGGCCAGCTTTGCCTGAGAGCCCATCTCGGTGGCGTAGTTAGCTAATACGCTAGTTTTGTGTTGAGCCAGATTGCCGAGGACAGGGAGATAGAGGTTCGAGTCTCACTCGGGTGAACTGGGGGCGGTTTTCCAATCTCCATCCACGCAGATGCGGGTTCACTTCCTCTAAATTCAACCTTCCCAATTCCTAGCCCATTAGCATAATTAATAAGCGTATAACCCAAACGGGTAGTAAGATACAGGACTTAAAAAAAAGTTAGATAGTGGAAAAGCATCTTGTAAAATTTGTTTTAAAGTATTAAAAACCATTATAATTTTCAGGGTTTTAAATAAAAATGAAAACACAATGATGATGTCAAAAGTTGAAGGTTTTTGTAACACCACATCTTACTACCTGTTCAGGCTATACGCCTATGTACTAATTGCAATAATGGGTTAGGGATTAGAAAGGCTTAGTTCAGAATAAATGCATCCGCATTTGTGTAGTGGGAGAGTGAAAAGCCAATTAAGGAAAACCACCCTCAGTGCACCCGACCGAGATCAAACCCCAATCTCCCTCAAGGTTCTCCCAGTCTTCAGCAGTCTATTCAAACACGGGATAAGCGCGTTAGACCACACAGACACCAAAGCGGTTAAGATATTATTAATACTAGAATAAAAAAACATTTCTACAGATTTAAATTTCGATACCGAAACTTACTGTCATCGATACTTTTCTTTCGGTACTAGCACGGTATCAATATTTTTCTTTCGGTACTAGCATGGTATCAATATTTTTCTTTCGGTACTAGCACAGTATCAATATTTTTCTTTCAATACTAGTAGTGTCAATATTTTTCCTCCGATACTTTTAATGAGTACAGTATCAATACTTTTCTTGTGACATGACATCCATACGTATAAAACATGAATAGGTAGTAAGTAAGATGTGGTGCCAAGTATTATTATTATTATTATTATTAACTTTGCCTGAGAAGAAAATTACCTTGCATTTAAATAGACTTAGATGATAAACACTTAATAGAAACAAGCAAACACCACCTCTGATTGTTATTTTATATATATATATATATATATATATATATATATATATATATATATATATATATACTTGACAAAGCTATTGCAAAGTTAAACATTCGCCAAATTTAAAAATGAGTTATGATGTCATGCTTTTTAAGTGAGCAATTAAAATATGATTAATGTTTTGGCTAATAAACATTTCCATTACAGCTAAAATAAGCAATATACAAATCGGTATGCTGATCCTTTATTATGTAGGCCTTACACCAACAAATATAGTAGCCAGTCCCTAACATATGTTGAAAATAATTAGTATTTTAATGCATTCTCCTTTTGAATAACATTTAACCCAAGAAGAATTATTATAAAATTAAATTCATTTTAATGCATTGCACACTGGCAAAATATCTCACCATTAGTTAGCAATTATACTTTGAATTTTTACTATGAAAACACCTTTAACAACCAAAACTTTAAATTTTTGAGTTACAGTTATTTCTCTCAATAATTTTATAACAAACACCAAGCAAAGGTCTGGTGAAACTATTCAGTATAGAGAGAGCAATCTTCCTAAAGCAAGACCAGAATGTAATGTTGACACCCCCACCCCAGTGCAGCTTGTCAAGCACACTACCCATGTGGACAAACCGGTTAGAACAAGCGTTTTAGAAGAAGAAAGTGACTTGCATTAAGTTATGGAAACGAGTTTTTATTGTTGTGCTAGTTTCAGGCAGGATACAAAACCTGTTTGAAACAATGGATAATACAATACAAACTGAAAGTAGTATTTTTTTTAATTTCTTAAAAAGGCACTTAAACACACAAGTCAGTCATGGTTATCTGGGTATTCAGTACTTGGGACCAAATTTCAAGTGAATTCCAAATACCCCAAAACACAACTGATTTGGCACCACATTTTGCTTGAATCTTTTACTGCAATAGGATTTAACCAAAGTGTCTTATAGGTGGCTGGATATCATTTAAATGAACACCAACTAAACAATCACATCAACAGCCAGAGTGTTATTGGCATTATCACTAGATAAATGGGAATGTTCACAAGTAAACATGCTACTTTCGGAAACCAGCAAAATATATAACAAAGAGGCTGAGACTGGAAAATGTTTTACTGAGAAAAAAATTACTGCACACTAAGTACATACTAGAGCAAACAGTATATGCCAGTTACAAAGTTCCCCAAAACTACTTTAATATACACACTCATCAATTCATGTGATCTGCATCTTTCACTTTTAGTATAAATATTGATAAAATAACAATGCATTAAAATGTTTTGACCTCAAAAAAAGTTTGTTTTCTAAAATTTCTTTTTTAATAATAATATTTAGCACCGCGTCTTACTACCCGTTCGGGTTATACGCTTTAAGTACTAATTACGCTAATGGATTAGGAATTGGGAAGGTTGAATTATAGGAAGTGAACCCGCATTTGCGTGGAGGGAGAGTGGAAAACCATTTAGGAAAAACCACCCCAGTTCACCCGACCGAGATTCGAACCTCGATCTCCCCGTCCTCAGCAGTCAAGCTCAACACGACAAGCGCGTTAACCAACTACGCCACCGAGGCGGGTTTCTTTTTTTTAACAAGTGTTTACAATAGGCAACAGTGAAATCAAATGAAAATAAACAACACCTCCAAGAACAGCGAAATATATTTCCAATATGTTAAGTATAAATAGTACAAGTTATGATGAAACAAATCTGACATTTTTGTTAGTAATTCAACAATCCATAAACACATATAACACTTAAATTGATAATAGGCCTAAATATTATTCTAATAATAACTGATCATGACAAAAATAAAGCGGTTATATTTTTATTGTGAAATTTAAATACTCTCTTGGCTTTGGACACAGCAAGACAAAAATTTGTTTTCTGACAAAAATATTAATTTCCCTAGTCTTGTGTTTTAACAAATTTAATGTTCAGTTTATTTGAGGGTACCTAACATAATTTCTTCAATCTTGAATAGCATTTTTAAGATGATTAAAAAAAAAAGTAAAATGTTTTAATATTGTGTGTGTGTGCACATACACGCATGTGTGTGATATGGTGGAGTGGGAGGGGAAGATTTTTAAAAAGTAAATCAGTATTAATTGTGTATTTTCAAGTGGTTTGAAGTCATTTTAGCAATTAGTTTAAAAACTGCCAGGAGGGTCACCTTCCCTGCAACCAAGTTATTTTACTATATATATTATGACAAGTTTTAAACACTAGAATGTAGTTAGTTCCTGGTTGCTATGAATAAAATACTGACAGGCTAAAAAATTAGTTTAAATTAAACATAAACACACCTGATATAATATTTTAATTATTTATTGTAGTGAGCGCATTCTGCCTGATAAATATTTCCTAAATCTACAACAGGGATTCTAAGACAAATTCTTTGGGGTTTCATATAGCTGACCAGGCAGCTTCTTATCATTCCCTGCCATGACAGACCCCGATGGGTTTTTTAAAGTCAATATCTTATTTTAATCATAATGCTTATCCTTCGTCAACTCAACCTTAGAATATACATTTTAGAAAACATAAATAAAAATCTTTAATAGGAAGAATGAAGAAAATTTTTCTATTAGTTTTTTACACACTGAGCTGTAACAAAGGGTTAGTAAAATTTTATAAAAAGTGTTACATAAATTAATGATACACAACTTCTCAAACCCGATTTTAAACTGGTTTTAAGTCTAAAACTTGTAAAATGTGAGAAGTTCTGTTTTTAAATGAAGCAATGTTATGTTGTAATAACTTAATTGAATACAGTCATGTTAGTCATTAATTAGGTTCTTACATTGAGAACAATTTCATTACTTGATCCCTATTAATTACATGAAAAATAGTTTTTTTAAGGTTAACTAAAGTAATTTAAAAAACAAATGTTTTCCATTCAAACTTGATCAACAAAAATGAAATACTTCAAAAGTAAAACCTTATGTTTTCCAATAATTTGGGTATTTGTTAAATCTTGCAATGTTGCAACATACTTTTTCCCTATAGCCTATATGTTTATTTGTATACATAATTACAAGGGTTAGCTTAAATTTAAACAAACAAAAGATTGGCAAAAAATAGATTACGGCATGATATTTCACAACTAACTTACTCTATAGCACTAGGAACTCGAAAGTTCATTGCCATACTTACAAAAGTACACCACCTATCCCTATCTTGAAAAAGTTCTATTCAGTCCACTTCATTACACTATTTCAGGTCTATGTTACTCTCCCATCTGCGTGTAGGTCTTCCCAATGGGTTTGCCAGTCAGTACCTTGAACAAGGTTCTGCTCAGCATAATCTATGAGACTTGACTATCCTAACAATGTCTTGTGATGAGTACAGTGTATGTAGCTCATCATTATGTATCTCCCTCCACTCACCAGTAGCCTCATCCCTTTTTGAACCTTATAATAAGCTTAGGATTTACAATGTACTGGAAAATAAGCAGACTTTATATTTATTAGACGCCATTGGCAAACATGCGTACGAAACGTTATGTGATCTGTGTGAGCCAACTGAACCAGAGTCTAAAACATTGGAACAACTAGCAAATATTTTGACTAAATTTTTTCAGCCAGAACCAAATGCACTATCAGAAAGGGTTAAGTTTCAAAACAGGGTGCAAAATGAAGGGGAATTACCAGCCGATTTTGCAGATGAATTAAAAAAAAACTTACCCGTTATTATAAATTTACAAATGATTGATTCAATGACACTCTTTGTACTCAATTTGTGCATGGATTGCGTTCTCAAGATCTGAAGTTGAAACTAATGTAGTTTCCGCAGTTATTTTTGGGTTTGCTGTTGAGTAATGCTAGTTCTTACTCTAGTTAATGTCTTTCAGTCCCACAAGATGATATTTGTACTACAAATGTAAATGTAGTTTAGAAGAACGTTCAAAAAGAAAGACTTATTAAATCCAGTAAAGAAAAAATTATGTTGCATATATCACAACCTTACAAAACACGCTCTCTTTAGGAGTAAATTTCCAAATAAAGAAATTTTACCCGCGTACCTATACCAGCGCACACATACCATTGTTGGGTAAAGCTAATGTTCTAGTTAAAAGAAACAAATTGGATTTATAGTTATCAGAGGGGAATTTTGCCACCATAGTGGGTCTTGAGTGGTTACGAACCATTAAGTTAAATTTGACAGAACTTTTAGGAACTGAAAACTTGATCGATAAGCCTTCAAAAACTCTCGACAAAAATGAAAATCTACAGGATTTCTTAGAAAATTTTTAAGAAAAGGAGTAGGCAAAGTCAAAGGAGTGGTGGCTCCAATCCGACTTAAACTAGACTCTGTTCCAGTGTACAGGAGACATCGCAATGTGGCCTACTCTCTTGTTCCTAAGATAGAAGCATAATTGGATCTTGGAAAAAAGAGTGTATTTTATCCAAAGTTACCCATGCAGACTAGGCTACTCCGGTGGTTCCTGTAATAAAGAGCGACGGTACAATCAGGATTTGCAGTGATTTTAAGACAACCATCAACCCTTAACTCATCATCGAGGAGTACCCCATTCTGAACATCGAAGGTATTCTTGCAAATATAGGAAATTGTTCATTTTATTCAAAACTTGATATCTGCCAGGTTTTCAATCATATTGAAGTTAATGTGTCTTATTGCAAGTACTTAATAGATAACGCTATAAAGGGGCTCTATCAGTATCATTGACTTCCATTTGGCAATACTACTACTCCTGCCATATGGCAGATAACAATTGAGGGGATTTTGAAAGATATTAAACGAGTTCAAGTTTTTTATGATATCTGTCTTAGCTCTGAAACCCAAGCTCCACATTAACAGTTACTGAAGTCGGTGTTTCAGAGGCTGGAAGATTATAGCATCAGAGTTAATGTGGACAAGTGTACATTCCTAAAAGCCTCCATTAAAGTACTGTGAATTTATCATAAGCAAAGAGGGTATCCACAAATGCCCTGAAAAGGTGGAAGCAATTTTGAAAATAAAGCCACCAACTTCAGTAAAAGAATTAAAATAGTTTTTGGGGGCAGTCAATTTCTATGGTAAATTTGTACCAGACCTCAGTACTTTAGCCCATTCCCTTTACAATCTTTTAAATCGGGGGTGGATTTTAATTCCAATGAAGTTTGTGTCAAATCTTTTGAACAAATTAAGGAAACAATGGCATCTGGCAAGGTACTTATCCACTTCAAACCGAAGAAAAAAATTATCCTCTCTACTGATGCCCGCCCTTGCAGTTTAGGGGCAGTATTGTCTCATCGCTTGAGTGATGGCACTGAAAGAAAGGCCAATCGCCTTTGCTAGTCAGACCTTGAGCCTGATGGAGCAAAAGTGGAGTCAAGTAGAAAAAGAAGCATGTGCTATCATATTTGGCATAAAAAAGTTTTTTACCTCTCTCTTTGGCCATCGATTCATCTTAATAATGGACCATCCTCCGTTACTCTCCATCTTCGGATAATCAAAGGTCTTCCGGTTCTGTCTGCTCTACAACTTCAGAGGTATGCTATATTTCTTCAAGCATTCAATTATGACTAGGGGGCGGATTTTGCCCTAAATGCCTTTTTTTTATTCCTATTTTTGAAAAGTAGACTTTTGATGTATATGTTTATTTTCAATGATTGCAAAGATAGTGTGATGACTTTTAGTGCCTATGAATGCCTATTTCGGTGTTTAGTGCCTATTTTACAAATGGGAGCCTTAAAGTGCCTTTTTTCTATCTCTCTCTTCCTCAAGCCCTCTTTTTTCTTTCTAAATACTTGCCCCCCCCCCCCTTTCACTCCTTAAGCCAGTCCACGTGGATACTCATGATAGGTAGGAAAAACCCATGTGTCCTGCGGTCTGATTGGTTCGGACTGGCCAAACTGTCGACAAAGATTTTCTTCTGGTGCACAACAGTATCAGTTCATTCAGTGGTTGTGTATATTACGCTGTTGTTAGATGTGCATATCTGTTCATTAATATTTCTTTGTATTGGACTCAGTGTAAATTATTGAACTAAGTTTGTAGAAAATGCCTAAAGAGAAATCGTGTAAAAGTGTATTATTCAAATAGTGGATTGGTGGTGATAGGAATTTCATAACGGATGGCAAAATAATTTTTGTCAGGCATGTTCCAAAGAGGTAAGTTACTTTTTCAAAAGGGAAAAGAAAATGATTAATTTTGAAAGCCAAGGTTTTTATTAAATATTTTGGCTACAGTTTAAAAGCAGACCACGATTATTTTTTACTAAAGCATAGCATAACTATCTTACAAAAAAAAATCTTAGTTCTCTTGTTAGATGATGCTTTGTTAATTTGTAGAATTCACATATATTATTGGATGAAAATTTCCATATATAATATTTAGGTATAATGCGAGAAATATCACCTAGAACAAGACAAAAATACTGCAATACATATGAAGAATTACAGAAAGAAAACAGGATCAAAACAATTATTTTTTTCTAAAGTTTACAATGTAGATAAAATCCAAGAGCAATTTTCTGCTGATTTATGCTCTGCAATGGTAGCTACAAGTATTCCTTGGAAGAAGCTGGAGAATCCAGATTTCAAGACTTCTCTCAACAAATATGCCAACATGAAGATATCAGATGAATCAACTCTGAGGAAACACTACTTGCATTCAACTTATTTATTCGTAAGTTTTTACAATAGCAGTTTTTCTTTCTTATATTAAAAATATTAACTAAATTGTATTGATTTAAACTATTTACAATAAATATTCTTTTTATTTAGTTTAAGACAGTTGAAAAGATCCGAGAAGATATTGGAGAATCATACTTCTGGGCTACTGTTGATGAAATCACTGGCATATGTAAAAAGCAATTTTGGAAATCTTCCTGAAGCAATCAGAGTTTTAGAGGCGAGGGATTTGCCTCTTCTCTGAAGATAATGGGGGGAATAGAAGAAAACCTGAATCAGGCTTCTGTCTCGGTTGGCACAGCCATCGTCGACAAATTTAACAGAGTATTGCAGCGAAACCCTGGTTGGAAAATGATGTTAAGTATTGCGGACATCTTGGAAGGACAAACTACATCACTCCCAGAAGTCAAGCTTAGCTCAACTGAGATAGCTAGTTTGATGTTTTGCCCGATGACTTCATGTGAAGTCGAGAGAAGTTTCTCACATTATAAAAAACATTTTGTCAGACAACAGAACAAAATTTACACTTGAAAATCTTGAGAAGTATTTGTTAATTAACTCTAATAGTAATTAATTTGTGTTTATGAAAAGTGTATGCTGGATTTTAGGAATAAATAATACAAAATTGAGTGTTTTGGTGCTTTTTTTTGCATTACTATGCCTATTTATGTGGCTATTTTTGAAATTTTTAGTGCCTATTTGCCTGTCTTTTTTAAAAATTTTAGTGCCTATAAATCCGTCCCCTAATTATGACATTCAATATCGTCCACGTGCGAAGTACGGGAACACAGACTGTTTGTCACGTCTACCTCTGCAAGGCCAAGCAGATGATTTTGACAGGGATTTAGAAGTTTTTAGTTTAGGCCAAATCAATGTACTACCAATTACTGCAAATTAAATAATTAAAAGCTTGAACAAGGAAAAGGAAGCTGCGGAAATCATCCAAGCACTCAAAACGGGGGTTACCTTAAGACCCATGAATAGTTGGGGACACCCGCAGCATGGATATTCATTGTTCCATGATTGTCTTTTCTGGAGCCAGCGGGTGTACATACCCACATGCCTAAGATCCAGAGTATCAGAAGAGCTACCCGAGGGGCACATGGGAGTGGTTAAGAACAAAGCATTGGCACAAAGTTTTGTGTGGTAGACTAAAATTGATTTGGATATTGAGAAAATGATTTCAAACGGTTTTTCTTGCTAACAGATGAAAAACAACCCAGCCAAGATATCCTACCACAAGTGGCAATACCCTTCATCACCCATGGATAGGCTCCATATAGATTATGCAGGCCTTCTAAAAAGCATGTATTTTCTTACTATTGTTGACGCTTTCAGCAAGTGGGTTGATGTTCACCCTGTAAAAAACCTAACTTCTACAACAATAAAACTGCTGAACCATTTTTTTTACAAATTTTGGTCTTTACCACGTCATTGTATCAGATAACGGCCCTCAATGTACCAGCTCAGAATTCTCAAACTTCTGTTCCGAAGTACGGAATCAAACAAAAATTGATTGCACCATATCATCCCACTTCCAATGGTTTAGCGGAGAGGGTAGTGCAGACTTTTAAAGCCTCTTTCAAAGCAGCCATACTGAGTGGGAGCAATATTAGTGATGCTATAACTAAATTCCTGATAACCTATAGGAGGACTCCCCACTCATCACTATACTATCTCCTGCATCTCCTTTTTGGGACGTACGCTAAGGAGCTGTATGGATTTAGTAAAGCCCTTAGGTCCACTGGCCCTTCAGCGGTGTTCCCAGGATCGTGTGGATGTTTCAAGAATTTTCGAGAAAGGGTCAAACGTCGTTTTCCGTTCCTATAGAAACCCAGAGAAAAAAAGGGTGATTTACATTATTTAATAAAACTAGGGGATACCACCTATTTTTGACATGTGGATCAGATGAGGCCAGTGGGGGAGGAACTTAATAGACAAAATATGAACACAAATGGTAGCCAGACTCCAAGCTCAAATCCGAGACCACCTAGGAGGTCAATAACAGTTGAGCCGTCTGAGCCCCCATTGCTATCAGCACCGTCCACTTCAGCCAGGAAGTCAGTTTGAGTCACCCACTCAACCAGCCCTCCTCATGAAAGAATCTCACACAGGAGTAAGCCTTTGGACCTACTCCAGGATATGAGGCAGCCCATCAACGAAGAGTCATCCTCAAGAGGTACACCAGCTTGAATGACCTCTACTAAGAGTGGCTGCGTAATTAAGCAACCTGCAAGGCTCCACCACTGGAGAGAAGAAATTTTGTGAACTTTTTTTCTCTCTCAAGGAGTTCAGTTCAAGTAATGTCAAGTTTTCTTTCATTAGTTGGGAGGGGGGTATTCAGAATAAGGGGGGAGGAGTGTTATGAATGTGTTGTGGAGTTATTGGCTACACTGGGTAATACGACGAAGTCGTAAAGGTCACAGTAGGTATGGCCAGGTGTGATGGTCATTCAGGAAAGAGAAGTTGCTAAAGAGTATCAAATTAGAACATATCAGTTTCCACGCTTGTATCATGTATAACGTAATCTCGAGTTATTGTCTAGAATATAACAGTATACTCCACTGTGTTCGCGTAAAAGTAAAATTCCTTTCAGTGTATGTTTAATGTGGTGATTTCTTTACATATCTTTAAGGAAAAACCCCACCAAATTAATTGTTATGAAAACAAGTCAGTAGGGAATAATTCTACGTTATTTTAAACAGCCATGGCACCCACAATCTCAAAAATTCATGAAACTTGACAATGTTCAGTTTACATGGCTATGAAATAATACGAAGTTTTTACTTTGATAATGTGTAAGATTTAGCATCAGCATATCTACCGAATTATGTAAGACAAATTTCATGCCTTTTTCATTCCCTATACATAAATATTAATGACTAATATTTTAAAAATTGTCTATGTCATTAAATTAAGTTAAAATGATAATTTCTTCAATTATATAAGACAAGAGATAAGAAAATATTAAGACAAAAGACATTCAAAGAAGAGGGTAGTAAGAAATGCCAATAACACAATATCCACTAATAAAACTTCCTTAAGTGCTAAAAGAAATTATTAGTTATCCCCTGAAACAAAGATTTTCAATTAAAATCTCCTGACTTCTGATTTCCAAGATTTTACTCATTTCCGAACTATCTCATCACTCGGAAGTAGTTGTAAATTTAATATGATTTTGATCAAAGTTAGTATAATAAAATACTATTCTTACCTGAACAATCAAATGACTAACAAAAATTCATGACCTGGAAGAAAATTTCATGACTTTTACATGACTTTCATGACCAAAATCTGATTTCATGACTTGTAGACACCCTTAATTGAAAGGGTGTGGTTTTGCAT
>JBCFYV010009882.1:51202946-51268902 GCA_039000515.1 Timema cristinae
AATTGTTAATACCCCTACTTGATACACCTCTGCCTGTTTACCAGTAGTGACAAGAGATGCAACAGGGTTGTATCAAGTAGGGCTATTAACAATTCCAGCAGAAACCTAGAAGGACTTATTTCAGGAGCCATCAAACATAGGACATATGTTCATAAGGACTGTTTGTGTTATAATGAATTGTGCACTGTATGCTATGCATTAATATATATAAACTTATCTTAAACAATGTCAACCTCTATGTGGGAATCAAATCTGGTACCTTTGGCTTTGTGTGCCAATACTATACCATTGAGCAATCCCGATTCGTATCGTGGTCCTGGATACGAGACAAACCAGGATGACTCATTGGTAGAGCATTATAGAGCACAGTCAAAGGACTCGAGTTCAATTCTCATGTTTAGGTAATTATTTTTCGCTTAATTTAAAAGTATAGGTGTGTGTGAATTTATTTTGAAAATGAATACTTTAATGTTTTAACTTATAGTTTTTGGGATCCTCACAAAACTACTAGCATCGGTTGTATCCTGTATGAAGTCTGACTTTTTTTTGCAACCAATATAAACTTGCAAGTCTAACTGAAGAGTGCAAACATTCTGGCCAGAAGCTCTAGCTTGCCTCAAACACTCAGCTGTACCAGTCATCTAATTCTCGCATATCAAGAAATGTGGGAGAAGAACTTTTAGATTACTATCACTACATAATAAAATAAATTATAATTCTTGGAAAAAAAGAAAGATTAATTTAGTTAGGTATATAGAGAGAGAGTGAATAATAGGTGCTTCTTTCTTTCTGTGTTAGTACGTTACACCACCTTCGTATGATTTTGCTTTTCCTTCTCTTTATACTTGTTCAATCCATCTCTCTCATGCCTGGATGCCTCTTTCTCTCTCTCTCTCTCTCTCACCTCATGCATCCTGTATCTACTTTTCCAGAAAACAAGGAATATATATATTTGAATGGCTACTCAATGCTTTGAATAAAAAACACTATTCTCCAGCTACGGCTGTAAATATAGCTTAACTTGAACTAAGTGTGTATAAACAATAAAATTCATTATCTAATTATTATTATAATTACCATATTGTCATTAACAAGTCCATTATTTTGCTTTTTACTACACCTATAAAGAAAATATATAGTTTTTTAAAAATTTTACTATACCTATAAAGAAAAGATATAGTTTTTTAAAATTAGCTTTCTACAATTTCTGAATTTCTTTTCTTCCAGCTGACATTCAACAGTTTTACTGAATCATTGTCTTAAAGGTTAAATGAAAAAAGCCAATTATTTTATATTTTATGAGTATATATTTATACTTTCAAAATTTAATTTGAACAATTTAATAACAACCTTTTTATTTTCTATAAATGAATGTTTTTGCTTACAAATCTACATACTTATTTAAACGTGGTGTATCAATTATTAGTGCACTACTTTTGCATATTTCATTAAATTCCACTATACAAACATTGCTGGCAGTTACTGGGTTAAGGCAACTTTCAAGTCTTATACCGATTACACTTTTATTTAAAGGTAGAACGTTGTTACTCAAAAGATAATAAGCCCTTTTCGTCTTCTCAAAACCCTCGCTCATACGCAGTAGCTTAGAGCGGCAACAATTAATGGTAGCGAATGAGAACAGGGACATGTGCAGAAGCTTTGCAGTGATATGAATTAAAGGGGGTGGATGGAAACGATAGGAATATATATGCAAAGCATCTTGAAATATCAAATAAGAAGAGCCAATGAAATTAACAGTGACGTTTGCGGGTCATTTACTTGTAGTAACAGAAAGTAAGGGTAGAAAATGTAATCAGCAGAAGCACTTTTAGTAGCTTGTGGATACATTTTATTTAATAGAATGAAGGTATTAGCAGATATACTACATGTAGTAGGTTTTAAAAACATCAACTATGGAGCAAGGGCACTTTGATTAGCTCATAGGAAAAGTAATTGAGGGCGGTGAATTAAAGCAGCAGCGACGTTATGAGAACAATAAGCAAGGAATGCAATTTAAAGTTGTAATTACATGGGCAGTAGATTGAAAGAAGAGCAATTGGGAACAGTAAAGATATGTGCAGTATCGTGTAGGAAGAGCAAAAGCGGAGAGAAATTGGGAGCAGTAATGATATGTGCAGTATAGTGGTAGGAAGAGCCAATGAGGAGAGCAATTGGTATCAGTAGTGCAGTATATTGTAGGACGAGCAAGTGAGGCGGGCAATTGAAAGCAGTAAAGATATGTGCAGTAGTTTGGTAAGAAGAACAAGTGAGAAGAGCAAATGGGATCAGTAGTGCAGTATATTGTAGGAAGAGCAAGTGAGGTGAGCAATTGGGAGCAGTAAAGATATGTGCAATATCTTGTAGGAAGAGTAAGTGAGGAGAGCAATTGGGAGCAGTAAATATATGTGCAGTATCTTGTAAGAAGAGCAAGTGAGGAGAGCAATTGGGAGCAGTAAAGATATGTGCAGTATCTTGTAGGAAGAGCGTGTGAGGAGAGCAAATGGGAGCAGTAAAGATATGTGAAGTATCTTTTAGGAAGAGCAAGTGAGGAGAGTAATTGGGAGCAGTAAAGATAAGTGCAGTATCTTTTAGGAAGAGCAAGTGAGGAGAGCTATTGGGAGCAGTAAAGATATGTGCAATATCTGTAAGAAGAGCTAGTGAGGAGAAATTGGGAGCAGTAAAGATAAGTGCAGTATCTTTTAGGAAGAGCAAGTGAGGAGAGCTATTGGGAGCAGTGAAGATATGTGCAGTATCTGTATGAAGAGCTAGTGAGGAACAAATTGGGAGCAGTAAAGACATATGCTGTTGTATAAAGTAGAGCAAATTGAAAGAGTCGGTCCATGTGCTAAAAAACAAATATTAAAACAAAGTTAAGGTGAAGATGGGAACTTCAACTTGACCTTCCACTTGGTTCCCACAAAGCGACGATGCGTGAGTAGAGGCAGGACATGGCAGAAGAGAAACAAGGTCTCCACTGGGAGTATCTTGTTGAAAATTCCCACGTCATTTCAGTTATCTTTCCCAACTAAGTTTCATTTTGCATTGTTTCATTTTATAGGTTCAGTTAGCCTTGAGTACAAACGTCAAGCAAGTTTTCATTTCACTATTTTTACTGGTTTCCAAGAAATAAAACTCTATCCCTACAGTTTTTTCGTTATTTCTTTGTGGATCTAAAAAAAACACTATAGGCATATACTTAAAATTTCGAAGGCCTTATGTTAAATCTTTAATGACAAATAAAAATATATTTGGTTGATAACGTAAATAATAAAAGATTAGTATATTAGTATGATGTATACATGATAGCAAGTCAAATTAATTGAAAATTGAATGAAAGCTGGTATAATATTAAGGAGAAACAATAAACTTAAACAGGATATATTTGATGATCCGAAATGATAGAAGGGAGTTTATTATAAATAACTATGGTTTTAGTTTATGTTATAAAAATAGATTTTCTTTCATTGAATTATTTTTATCCTTGCTTATTTGTATTTGATAAATCTCTAAAATTAGAACCAATATCTCGAGGAATGTAAGGTGAACTATTAATAATAATGGCAAGTTTTGTTAAAAAAGATAAATAAAATAAAATAAATAAACAAAAAATTAGCACTTCAGAAACAATATGTTTAACTGAACAAATACTGAACTTGAAAGAGGTTTCTGGCTGGATACTTGCATCGAGAGAAAATTTAATAAGATGCGAAACTTGGACCATTGGAATATATTAAGCATACAGTATGTCCTAGCATTTGCGTTAATATAAAGGAAAATCTTTTGGGAAAACCTGTGAAGCCTCCATTAATAACGTTTAATATTTTTGCTGTGTATGTGCCTCTACCAATTTATATGCCTATAGGTTACAGGTTCTGACCCACCTGAAAAGGAGAAGTTATAACTTAGTCCTGGCCACGTTTAAGTGTAGTGAGGGTATTTTCCACTTAAAAGTTTTCAAATCTCTCTCAATACAAATTTGGGTGCATTTCCTCTATGATAATGCCTTTCTTATCCCTATCAGAGGTGGTTAATTATGCGAATAGCACAAATATGTATGTTGTGAGACGCGATGCACACAAAAATGAGAAAGAGTTATTCCTGAACTACTCATTGGGTATGAAATTCCCATTTGAATTCCCTCTCTAGAATTTTAACACAAACCTGATTATTAGTTGTTGTTTTACACCGTGCCTTTATATCCATCCGGGATGCACAATTTTCTAATTTTGTTATTGGGGTAAGTATGATTGATATATAATTTAGACGGAATTTACCCGAATTTGTGTAAATAGAGAGTGAGAAACATTTTAGGAAAAACACTCCCAGTACACTCAGTCGATCTCCGAATCCCATCCTCTTCGTCACTGGCAAACAGGACTAGAGAGTGGGTGAGTCTCCTAGATAACTGAAGGTCCCAGCAAAATGATTACTAACCTCGAATACATTGAAAAATTACATCTGGACACGGGAATCGGATCTGGGATCTTTGGATTATCGCACCAATACTTCTTCCACTGAGCCATTCAAAGATAATCCCGTGCTCAGAGTCTTTCTTTAATAATATTTATGGCATAGTCTGTTATGGACGTATGAATATCATCGATTACTAAGATCTAGCTATCATTGATATCACAGCCAACGGTAACTCGGCTGTAGCTTTATTCTGCCAATAGCATAAATACAATATAATATATATTCTACAGGTAAAGTTTGAACTAAGATAAAGTAAATAAATGTTAGATTAGTTGAAAATAAAGGATCAAAAGGAGGCATTTCAAATGTCAGTGCATTTAAATGATTCAATTTCAGGTCCCATGTCAAAATAGCGTTCCAAAATAAAATCCATATTGAAACGTGGTTAGTTTTACAAATAGTATTCAACGTTATCCAAATATTGCTGGCTAATTTCTAGATTGTACAATGTACAGATACGGTCAACAAACAAGATAAATTACTTTATATTTCTGACCTTTTCCACAGCAATTGTATAATGTTAACATCTCCCGAGTAATTTCAACATTATCCAGATTTCGCACATTACTCGCAGAAATTAAGTGTGTATGTGTGTATGTCCATAAAAAGTCAAACCACTTCTAAATGAGCTGTAAAACTACAATTTGGTAGGAAGGTAGAGGGATTTCCCCATATAACCAGAAACATCTAAAAACAGTACATTTCAAAATAGGGCTCTGTTAAATGGAGGAGATCGAATTAGAAAAAAACATTTTAGATTAAGTAGAAAAATAAAATTTGGCACAGAGTTGAGGAGAACACTGCAAATAATCATAAAGTCTGAAATTTTTTTTTTTTTTTAATTTAGGGTAGGTTAGGGAGGTATAAACAAAAAATATATTTCAAAAATAATAGACAATCTTAAATTGGCAGAAAGGTGGAAGAACAACTCCAGATAACCAGATAAGTCTTAACATTTGAAATTTTCAAAATTAGTAGAAACAACTTCTTCTCGGCATGGTAGAAAACTGAAATCCGGAAGGTAAAGGGTGCACTTAAAATTACCAGAAGAGTCTCAACATTTTTAATGGAACCACGGGAAATAAGGTATGGGGGGGGGGGGGGGTTATATAAAAACACTTTTAGGTGTCGTGAAAAATTTAAATTTCTCAAGAATGTAAAAAATCCCTTCAGATACCAAAATAAAAATTTCTAAGAGGGAATTTTTTTTTGGGTGGTAGAGATTGAAATTCACCAAGTGGGCTTAGGAACTGTTCCAAATAAACTAAAAAGTATGAATATTTTGAATTTCAAAACTTAATTCTGGAATATAAGAAATGGGAAGGGTTAAGGAGGAGGCATTTATGTAGAAAAAATCCTTAAAGAATGTAAAAAAATATTTTGCAACGAATGTCGAAGGAACGCTTCGAATTACAAAATTATTGTTAAATATTCTATCTTTATAAGTAGAGGTTTGTGAAATGTTATAGTTCAAAATTGCCAGAATTAAAAGAATAAACTACCTATCAATGTGATAGAGTGATAGACAGCTAACATTTATCTGGCAGGTGTAAGGACCACTAAAAACAGCAATGAAGGTCTAACCATACTTATTTCAAAATAAAGCACCAATAAATAATTCTAAAAGTTCAGACGTCATTTGACTAACCGGAAAGGTCCTTCCCTCTACATGACTGCTATATTTCTATTTCCTAAAATAAAAATAAGTTGTTTTTATATTAATTTGGGAAATTTTGAGCAAACCATTTCTTGGAATCAATTTTGAAGTTATAAATTTTCATTATTTTCTGATTATTTGGGTTAGTCTTCGTACCTGCTTATAATATTTCAATTTTATATCATGATGAAATGTGTTCTTTTCCATTAATTTTTGAAATTCTAAGTTTCCTATTTTCCAAATCCTTTATTTTAAAATGTATAGACTTTCATACTCTTCTAGTCACCCGGGGTACATTCCTATTTTATTTATATTTTATACCATGGCTTTTTATTTTTTATATTACGAGTTTTGTTTTTCAATCAATCACTTTACACACTTTCTTTATTTCATTGGCCTTTGTTTGGAATATTATAAAATTAAAAACTGTTCTGCAGTCCCTATACCTTCTCAATAAATTTCACATTCCTACCATATTAATAAGTGTGAGTGGTTGTTAATATTTGTTGTATAAGTGTCCAGCCAACGCTATTTCCCGAAACTAAATTTTTAAATTTTCAATCACTTCTGGTTATTTTGGGTTATCTCTCCTATATTCAGATGAATATTTCAATTTTTACCATTCCAAGAAGTGTTTTTATTAGCTTTGGAAATTTTAAAATATTCATACGTTTAGAGATGTTTGAAGTGATCCCCATGTCTGCCTGATTAATTTTAATCTACTACCACACAAAGAAGTAGTTTTTTCTAATTGATTTAGTAATCTCGAAACCACTACTTCTTCACTTATTTTTTTATTTGGAATGAGTACTCAACTTTCTTGTCAAAATTAAATATTCTGCCTTAACTAAAAGTATAAGCACACAAACTTTCTGTTTTGTTTTATTTAGGTTTAGGTTTAGGTTTAGGTCTCGGAACTTTTTACAGAAATTAAACTGTTGGCTCCAAATAACAGATTCTTGCTATGTTATAATATTAAAAAAAATATTCCTAATGTGTTTTTTAATTTTATCAAATTTACGTTTTAATTAGAGGAATTAGATAAGTAGGTATCTCAAAAACTATTAATCTTAAGTAGAGGATTTTTGTAATTGTCATAATGAATTTTTATAGATGATCTTGTAAAGATTACATTATGATCGCCTTATTAATTTATAAAATATTTAATATTTATTATTAAATTTAAAAATTACATTTTTTATATAGCCCTTTGTAATGCTTTATTTTCTTTGATTTTACTCTTTAAATTTTTTAAATGTATTTCAAACATATGGTGAATCCGTTCAGAGCCGTTAGGTACTTGATTTTTGCCTCCACGAGGAAGGTTTTTTTTAATAACTACTTTTCAAACTCATGCTGTCAACAGCTTTGAATCATTACCTCGCTTAACACACTTTTGCGTGCAATATCCTATCCTTTAGCGAACTTTTACAGAACTTTTGTGTACTGTCTCCTTCCCTCCCTTCCCCCCCCCCCCCTTACCACACCACCTTCCGGCAGAATACTCCAAATTCTCATTCTCTCAAAAATCCGTTCTCCTTACTGAGGCTTACTCCCTCAAAAGCAGCAACAAAATTAATAATCAATCTGTTGTTCTGTCTAGTGACAGCTTGGAATAGGAAATGAGTAGAGGAGGGCATGTCATTAGTAACAGAGAGGAGAGTCATTGATATGTATCACCCTGGCCACCCAACCTTTAGCCACCTGGTTTTTGAAAGCGCCCATCGTTTGTGCTATGTTAATACTGGTTAGTGCTCGATTTTCATCGTAATTAAACAACTTGATTTACCTCTTTTCTTGACTTTTGTAAAGAAGCTAGTTTTTACCACCTGCAAACACCATGTTGTTTTCACTGATGAATAATTATAACATGTCACCTCTTTATATTTACTGGACGGTTGTGAAGAAGCCTGAGTTTACCACCTACAATATCCAATATATTTTCCCTTGTGAGGTGGAATCACGTCTGTGCCGTATTTATTGTGAATACAGCACTTTTAATACTATTTTGGTTACACAACTTGATTAGGCCATTAGAACATTATTATTTGCTAATCTAACATGAGTAAACATAGTTTTTTTTAACCTAAATAAGCAATCTTATTTCAATTAAACTTTATGTAGGCTGGAGATTGCTCCACCTTAATATTGGCTTTTGATCTTATGTTTGCTGAAGTGAGTTTTAAGGGAAATGATTAACTGTATTAATTGATAGAAACCCAATTTATCACTCAGAATAGTAGTTTCTGACAATGTTTTAAATTAGAAAAAAAAATGAGTATCAAGCATTTAAAGTTTTAATTGACATCATTAATTTAAAAGGTTTCTGAAATTTTTTAACTGTGAGCTCTAGATTTTTGTGTGTGACATGTTAACTTGCTACAGATGAGCGTGTAAAAATTGTAATGAGATCGTACACACGAATTTTGAACAGCCAAACATTTATTATTACAACGAAACCTGTGTTTTTGAGAGTGTTTATATGTGTTAATTTAATTTTTATCTTGTTACATAAATAATATAATTTTTAAATTATAAAGATTTTGTATAACACCATAAACAATTTATTCGTAAATTCAAATACTTTTATATGATACGTAAATACTTTAGAAATAAGTTAAGAATGCGTTTTTATAGGAAATTATAGAAAACTTTTTTTTTGTTAATTTTTCTAGTTTTATTCTGTTGGCGATCAATATTGTATGATAAGGTTTTTTCTAATGCTTATTTATCTGCACGTATTATTTTAATGCAGGCCCACTTGTTTTGTGCAAGCAGAGATTTTTGGGGCCAGAAATTCTGACCATCCCTTCCACCCTTTCACACTCAGGGTATTGACCTAGTGTGGGCCATATAAAAATATGGCCCTTTAATGAACACTTTTAATATTTACTGTGGCTTTCTAAAATATTCGTATGGATTTTATTAAAGGATTGGACCTTTTATGAATTTATTACTTCTATTATGTATTTATCATATAGTAAGCCTGTGACACAAATTGTGTTTATGTATCTTATTAAAATGACAAATATTGCTACTGTGGTAATAAATGTTTATTATCCTAGTTATAATTATATAGATTTTATTATTATTTGTATTTATTGCTGTTGAATACTCATTAGTTTGTGTATGAGTTTAATCTTAAAAACGAATAATGATAATGTCGGAGTTTAAGAAGCAATATTTCTGGAATTAGTTCCAAGCCCAGTGCTTCTTGATTTAAATTTGTTCGGTGTCAATTCTGCATATTAGGCTTCTTCCAATAATGTTCCCCGGTGCTGTTTTTTATGTTCCATGACATTACTACATTTGGCTAAGTATCTCCATATAATAAAACCCTAAATTTAAAATAGCGCAATATTTCGTCTATTTTAGGAATCAAAATATAAAGATAGAGCTGATGTATGTGGTGTAATTTATGTATGTATATTATCTCGAATATTAATATTAGATAATTTTAAGGATATGAATCTAATGCTATGCACAAATCTGTAACAGTAGTAATAGCTATGTATGAGTCATTGATACAAAAAAATGTCACTTTGAAGGGTAGGTTGTGAAACATAATGATAAAATAACAACTCATATTTGTATATTTAAGGAACTACATTTGATGAAAAGAGCAGCAATTTTTCTGGATAGGAGCCACATATGGCTCCGGAGCCGCACGTTTCCAACTCTTGATATATATCATATAAATTAAGATACCATATTCATGTTTACATACTGAAAGTCCAAAATAAAAGTCAAATTTGTTCAACATTATAGAAAATGTGTGTATAGCTGTCATCATAAAGAAAAGTATTACTATCCTATTATATTATCTATCTATGCTGCTATAAATCACCGTCAAAAGAACGCGTGTAATATATAGTTTTGTTTGACAAACTTAATATAGTCAAGAATAATTTATCTACTTTCAAAATAAATTTCACGTTTAAAATAGAATAGACGAGAGTAGTGTGCCCGCCCAGATAGAACCCCCGTTCCTCTGACGAGTCAAATCACTCGCATCCTGTTTGATAGCATTACCGTTATAAGTGACCTACATTGCTAAGTACAGTGCTGTGATTTTCCCCTCCAAGTTTGACCCCCTTTACACATCCGTAATTTATTCCCCGTGCCCTCGTTCCTGATTTCAACAAATTAATATTTTGAAAAATGTAATATTTTGGATCCCTAAATTTCATGAAAAATGTGTTGACGTCTGAAAGATCAAGTTTTGTTTGGGTGGGTCCGTTTATAATATTAAAAATTATAACCATTGCCTATTTTGGTGCCATGCCATGCCATTCTTTGAATATTCATGTTATAGATAATACCGTTATTCTGTGATTGATGAGACTTTTGTTGATTTGTTTGGATTTTATGTCATTTATTTTACAATATTAATTTTGTTATCATTAGAGATTTGTTTTGCTTCTGTGTGTAAAGATGACAAAAAACATAAAACTTGTCATATGATGACAAAGAAAACCCAGGAATCCCACTCTATTTTTATACCTACTACTGTATTATAGAAATAAACATAAGTCCTTAACTTATATGATTACTGGTACATAATCCCCTTTAACCATAGTATCAAGAATTCCGTTCAAATCGCAAGATGAATTTTATTAATTAACAATTAAGAGCAAAGATTTTTATTTGTTTACACTGACCTCCCTCTCGTTTTACTTCAGCTGGATAAATGTTAGGCATTTCTACTCTGTGGATAAATTCACACTGTCTGGACATATAGCTTTTGCGGGGAGTGGTAAATATTAACCCTTTTTGGATTTTTTCAATCAAACTTAACAAAACTAGTACATAAAACCAGTGGAGGCTCGTAGCTAGAATTAGTGGGGGTGCTGCTCCTGAAAATGTTTAGCCTTTGTTTTAAAATTGTGTAAAAGGAAAAAAACATGTATAAAAAGAAAATTTATTCAGGAACTTGATAAAATCTTAACCAAAAAACTTATTTACTTACTTTAACATAAATTGTTAAAGTTCAAGCTTGATCTATTCATTTAAAAATGAAATCCATTCTTCTTGTTTTAATTTGCGCAATAAGTTCAATAATTTTCTCCTTGAATCTGGATAACGATTGAGGAAATTTTTCTTCATTGAAAGTGCTGCAAGCACATTTAATCTTTCCGAATTCATAGTGCTTCTTAAAAAAGTTTTTATTCTTTTCAATGTTGAAAAGCAGTGCTCTGCCTCTGATGTAGTCATGGGAATTGTCAAGAGAATTTTTAACAGTTTCGTAATTTCACTAAAACATCATCTAGATCAGCGGTTCCCAAAGTGTGCTCCGCGAAACATCTCCAAGTGCTACGTGGAGAGATTGTAAATAAAAATAAAATAAATGTGACAAGATCTCAAAAATTGTTTATTTGTGCGGTCATGAACTGTTTTTAGATAAGTATTGTGTAGAGATAATTTAGCTTCTGCATCGTGCCGTAAAGCAGTGTAAATAGCAAGTATTATGGATCCAAAGTGCATTGTCATGCATCACCTCATTCAGGTTTACCCGCCCGCACCTTCTCGGAACCACACAAAACATTGAGAAAATCCGTGAAGCACACAGACTTCAGGCGGCGAAACCAGACAGATAGGCTCAATGGCGTCGGCTAATCCCGGCTCAATGAGAGCCTCACCGTACTTAAAGATCCGATTGTTAGCTTTGACACTTTTACAGAATTTTCTGGAAAGTCTCAATTGTATATTAAAAACTCTTTGTTTCTTCGCTCCTTCATTCTGTTGCAGTTCATTCAATGTTTAGTCGAGAGTCGAAACAAGTCAAATTGCATTGCGGTGTTATTTTTTCACGAGTGCTTTTGTTGTGTGATTTTTTTTTTTTAATAATTACGTTAATAACTTTAATGGATCTTCCCTCTTGAGGACGAAACACCTGCCTATTACAGGTTTTTTGGAGCACCTACGTAGTGATTTAGAAAATATCATAGATTTGCTTTCAATGGATCGCTGGCTGAAGTCTGGATCATTAAAAAAGACTATTAAAACCTCCGCCACAGTTCCTCCAGTAGCTATGGAAGCATTAACAGCTAACAGGTATGTACAAATATTATGTTAGATGCATTTTTTTTAACGTTGAATAGTGTTTATCTATTGGAGTCTGCTAGAATAAGAGCGTGTGTCATTAAAACAAGTAACATCTTTGGATGCCAATAACACAGGACCTAAAAGAAGAGATAGGGACTAAGGTACATACAACTTTATACAAATTAAATAGTAAATAAAAACTTTTCAGTATATGCATTGCATGTTGTACATATTGTTGCACTTTTAACAAAAATAGATTTCAGCTCAGGTTATTTTCGAATTTTAGCCTGTTAATTGGTAGTAACCTTGAAGCTGCAGCCAATTTGATGTCACCAAGCGATTGGATAAGATGGTTACTCACATTTAACAAGCATTGTGAGCAAACATGCGAGAAACATTTACATTCTTAAACAATATTCAACGTTAATTTAGGAGCAATGGTTCTTTGATCAATTGTTTTATTAAATACTTGACATTTATTATTATCATTAATATTATTTACCCAGATGATACGAATATTATTTTTATATTGTAGTGTGGAAGAAGATGGAGCAGTTGCAAATGCTAGAATTTCTGGACAGGATGAAGGGTTTTTAGACGAATCAGCGACAGGAGGTGTGACAGAAACTTCTGAACTGTTGAAAGAACTGCCTAGTACTAGTTCTTTGGAGATCAGTGCCACAGGTAAAAAAATTATAAAAAGGAAGTATCACGATTCCTTCTTGGATATTGGATTTGTTGATACTAGTGACAACAAACCACAGTGCGTAGTTTGCATGAAAGTTTTGACAAACAGTGCGATGTTCCCAGCAAAAATGCGCCGTCATTTTGAGGGGGTCCATCCAGAATGAAAGGGCAAACCGACTGATTTCTTCAGAAGGAAGTATGGTGAACTTACACAAGCCCAGAAAATTATATCTTATCACTCAAAAACAGTTAATGAACAGGCTTTGATGGCGTCCTACTTAGTCAGTTACCGAGTTGCTCAAGCTGGCGAAGCCCATACTATCGCTGAAAACCTTATAAAGCTTTGTGTAAAGGACATAGTTGAATGTATGCTGGATGCAAAAGCCACGAAACTAGTAGACACCGTTCCTTTGTCAAATAACACGATTTCGCGACGAATCGGGGACGTAGCAGAGGATGTGAAAGCTACTTTACTTTCACGAATGAAATGTACTAAGTTTTCGCTCCAAATGGATGAATCAACGGATGTGGCTGGATTGTCCATTTTAATATTATTTATACGCTACCAATACTTGGAGTCTTTTCAAGAGGATCTGCTTCTCTGCAAGCCTTTACCAACTAACACAACTGGCGCTGAAATTTTCAAATTAATAGAAGAATTTTTCACAGTGAGTGACATCCCATTGGATAACTGCGTTGATGTGTGCACGGATGGCGCAAAGTCCATGACTGGGAAGACGTCCGGCGCTATCTCAAGAATAAAACAAAAAGTCAAGGAATGCAGCAGTAGCCACTGCATCCTCCACCGCCATGCCCTTGCTGTGAAAAAAATGCCACCCTTCCTAAAAGAAGTCTTGGACGAAAGCGTGAGAGTAATTAATTTTATCAAATCTAGACCTAAAAATACAAGACTATTCAAGCTGTTGTGTGAATACATGGGGCGTCTACATACGTCTTTACTTCTTCACACAGAAGTAAGGTGGCTTTCTCGTGGCAAAGCTTTGACTCGGCTCTTTGAAATGAGGACTGAAGTCAGAACCTTCTTGATTGACAACGACTTCGCTTTGGGAAACAGGCTGTGTGATGAGCATTGGTTTATGAAATTGGCGTATTTAGCAGACATTTTTAAAAAAGTTAGTGACTTAAGTATCTCACTTCAAGGGAAATCAATAATCGTTTTTGACGCCAGCGATAAAGTACAAGCGTTTAAAAAGAAAATAAAGTTTTGGGCGGATTCAATGAAAAAATCTAAATCTAGACAGTTTCCCAATGGTAAAAGAATTTAGAGAAGAACTAGATTCTGACGTACCCGAATATATCTTAAATGAGTTTCACGTTCATCTGCTAAATTTGCTTGATAGTTTCAACTATTATTTTCCAGAAGAATTCCACGATAAGATAAAAGAGAACTGTTGGGTTGTAAACCCATACTCTGCTGTGTCGGAAAAGCCAGCCTGTCTGACATCACACCAGTATGAGTGTATGATTGATTTGACATCAGATTCTGGGGTAAAATACAATTTTGCAACTAAGAATTCACTAACAGAATTTTGGTGTCAGCTAAAAGACGAATTTAAAGTTTTATCAGATAAAGCGAAAATCATCCTTTTACCCTTTATAACAACTTACTTATGTGAATCAGGATTCTCTGCTTATGTGGCTACTAAAACAAAATATAGATCCCGCCTGAATGCAGAGCTAGATATTCGGTTGCAGCTGTCCCAAATTAAACCAGATATAGCCACATTGTGCAAATCAAAACAGTCCCATCCCTCTCATTAGAATCTAAGTTCTTTGGCTATGCTTTATCGTTCTTTTTCGATACCAAGCTACATTTTTTATTTGGAAACAGTAATACCTTATATAGGTGAGTAGTATTGTATAGTTACACTACCTGCTTTGAATTTGTTCTCAAATGTGTTGCATTACTTTATGTTTTTTGTTGTTGGTTTTCGTTTATGTATTTAAGTAAGTTCCTTATTTCTATGAAATTAGTGTATAAAAAATATTTATAATGAATAAAACTTGATGTTTAAGGTGAGTATGCAGCGGACGCGAGTTAAGGGGAGTTAATTTAAAGTTTCTAGAGCAAATCTTTTTTTTTTGCCAAAATAAGAAAACTATTGCTTCTATAAAAACATAGAGTTTAATTTTCTTCACATGGTGACCTATTAGTTGTGGAATATCTGTCGTGAACAGAGCAGCATTATCTAAGAAACTTTTTAAATGAAGAGAAAAATTTGTTATTAAATTCCAGGACATCCTTGACAGATATTCAAGAAATGTTGATCTCGCCATGTCAAGAAAATTAAGCTCTATGATTCTATAGAAGCAATATTTAATTTATTTGATCCTAAAAAATGTATTGCTTTAAAAAATGCAAAAACACTCGCCTTTTCTTGCGTCCCCTGCATCCCCACCTTAACATGTCCAAATGATTAAAAATTCGTTTCCAGAGCCAATAATGCTGTCATTCGGTTACTACCTATGTAGGTGCTAGATAAAAATATCTCCGCCTTCATGCCGAATACACGTATGTGCAACTATAGTGTTTAGAGAAAAAAAACGTAAAGTTCTAATTTTCAATATCTTTCAATGGGAAACATTAAGTTTGGATCAAAATATAAGCTATTTTGAACTCGGAAAATAATTCGTTCTTTTGTTATATGATAAAAAAAACTGTCTAGCAACTTGAAAATGCAGTTACGTAAAAACAGCCAAAAATGAACATGGTCTAAGGGCAACGATAGTGCTCCGTCACGAATTTCTCTCCTGAGAAGTGCTCCGTGACTCAAAAAGTTTTGGAACCGCTGATCTAGATTATTTTCCAAGATAAATTTCAGCAGCTCAATTAATTTGAAATATGCATGAATATCAGTCCTACAATAGAATACTTTTAGTTCAGCTATAAGCTTTTCTTTGTCAATCATGGGATAAGCTTCAGTGGTCAGTACTATCTCTTTTGTGGGATGTTCATTCTTAAATCTAGTGAAGCAATTCTTGTTAAACAATTTAGCAGCTTCTAAGTGTTTAGTGGAAGAATATCTGTCCATTATATCAACACATATGTAGTCACGCACTTCCTTAGCTTCTGCCATTAGTGTCTTTGAAGGATTCTTACAGAACTTTGAGTTTCTCAGTTCTAAAATAGAAGTTTTGGAATTTGTTATATATTCATTAACTTTAAACACACTAATTTCACGAGATTGCATTTGGTTGTAAATTATTTCAACATAAGGCATAATCTGATGGAAAAGCTCGATCCAAAACTTGAAATTATCATCATTCGGGTATTTTAAAACTCTTGTTGCTTCTGCAATGGTTTGATCTGCATTTGATGTTGACTGAATTTCAGTCAGGCAGTTAGTCAGTTAGGCAGTCAGTCAGGCAATTTTCATGAACTCTGTTTATAGTCCGTATGTTGAGATTCCGCCTTGTAAAGGATGGACGCAGAATGCTGACATCTATATGTTTCTTGAGAATGGACAGACGTTGTGGTGATTTTGAGAAGAATGTTGGAATAGCCAAAATGTTAGAGAAAAGATTCTTGCGTTTCTTGTAATACTTGTTGCATTTTTCATTATTAAATTAAGTTGATGTGCATAACAGTGAATGAAATGTGCATTACTATGAACTGCTTTTATTTTTGCTTGAACTTCTGCTTTTTTGCCTTTCATGAGCTTGCACCATCAAATGTCTGAACTATCAGTTTTTGTCCATTTCCTTGAAGGATTATGTCCAATTGTTCTAAAATACGTTTTGTTATACCATTTTGTATTTCTGGAATAAAGAATCCGCAAAAAAGCTTAAATAGTTCTCCATTCATTACGTATCGTAGAACCAGGACCATTTTAGTGTGTTCCGAAACATCTGTTGTGTCATCATCCATGACAGCTACAAAGGAAGCTTTTCTAATTTCCGGCCTTAACTCCTCATGGTATATTTGTAGCAGGCAGTCAAGTATCTCATTCTGAATGGTCTTAGAAACATCTTTGAAGACTGCACCGGTTTCTAAGTGATTCTTCAAATCTAAATCTAATTTAGATGAAAAATTTACTAATCCTCTAAATACCCCTGGATTTACTGAATTGTCTTTTTCATCATGTCAACGTAAGGGAGTTTCAAAGTTTCCACAAAAGTAAATGCAGTCTATTATTTTGGACAAAATTTCACGGTTCTTTTTAACTTTTATATTATGCTCATTAATTGAAAGTGTGTATGCCTCACTAAGTTTCTCCTTAATACTTACGGTTCCTAAAAGTGGCAGTGAAACAACATTATCAAAGTGCTTCTTTGACTTCTCATGCTTTTCAGTTTTTTCTTTCATTTTGTTTATATTTCTAAAACCATCTTTTGTCCACGGTACATCACCTCCAAACAGCAAACACGGGAATCAAAACAGTGCATTTTTTAATTCACAGCCGCAAAGCCAACTTTTCCGTTGGTACCATTCAAAATTAAAGCTACGAATATATTTATTGTTGTTGCTTTTGCCTGGCTGAGATATTAGTATATCAGGTGTTTAACGACCTCTTTTCTTAACTGTAACTTTCTCATGGAGCGATATCTGTGAAAACTTAAGCTGTTGATGTTCACTTATATCACAGAACTTATTTCTTGGGGATGCAAGGCCATGGTTAAAGTTTTCTGTTAAATAAAAGAACTGAAAAAAAAATGAATCAAATAGATTAAGTGGAAGCAGAATAATAATCTAATTCTAATAATCTAATTCTGTGAAGCGCACCGTTTCATACAAAGATTTTTGTATCTTTTTCATAAACTAGGGGATAGCTACTGAAGTACTGACAATAAGCTCAAGGAATATATATTTGTACTACAAAAATAAATAAAGAATTAAAGAAAAAAAATGACTCATTATATTAAATGTTATTGATAATATCAAGTGGAAATAGGGGTGCTGCAGTTCCACAGTGCCTATACACGAGCCGTCACTGCATAAAACGAGGCCTGTGTTCAAGTTGAGTATGATAACCTATAAATAAGATTTCTTAATCCATCTTCAACCGAAGTAACCCTACATTATAGATTAATGAAATTATCTGTAGATAATAGGATATGACACTTTAACACAAATATATTAAGATTAAAAGCATACAATTAGAAAAACATTGTTTCTTTATTCCCATACCCTGAATGAGATATAACCTACTTTAATCTTTGCTAAGAGTGGGTGATAGTTTGTGGGTGCAAAAGCTTAATAAAATGGCGTTGTTAAAGTAGCTAATGCTGCCAATTTGTCATAAACTTATAATAGTATTTAAATACAGGGTCACCAACAAAATGATACTAGGGAGATTTATATATATATTGAAGTATTATAGTAATATTCTTGCACCGCGATGGGCGCTAATTGATGAATTAGAGTTTTATTCGCCTCGCATTGGGCGCTAATTGATGTGTTTCTGTTTAATTAATTAGCTGATAATTGCCCCGTGATCGAGCACTAATTAAAACTGTACGGTACCTTGATGATATAATTGGTATTTATAGCCCTGTGATTGAGCGCCAATTGTTAAATTCTTGAAATAATACACAATTATTAGGTTAGATGTGATTTTATTTTAATGTCACTTTTGTTTTGACCGTAAAACTGGTCATGTTAATAATTTCGAGACGCGACTGATAATGATAACACGAACGTACGTATTGAACAGTGAGTGAGTCAATACTTCTGTAGTGAGCTAGTGCTCTTCTGCTACTGCTGTGATCTACTGCTAGTGATTTCACCACGCCTAGTATATAACTCTCTTCGAAAAGAAGATTCTCGAAGATGTTATAAAATATTAAAATACAACAAAAAAACATCTCGGTGGCAGTAGAAGGTCCGAGAGCCAGAAATTGCCTCAAATTACCTTTTAAAATCTCTATTCGAACTTTCCAGAACAGGAAGTTATTATTTAAAAACCTTAAATTGTCATATTGACTCTTTTAGCGTCACACGCTCTGACGTCACTTGTCAGTGGCTCGTGCCTTCTTAGAAGAGAAGTGCTTTAAGCGCCACGTAATACATTATAAAGTTCAAATAAAATTAAATATGTTTATAAAATTAGGACGATATTATTGTCAATGCTGCTCACATATTCTTCAGGGGCCAGTCAGTTAGTTACATTACAATATATGTATATCATTGTGTATAAGACAAGCATCTTTTACACAGCTATATTATGTAATGTTTATAAAAATAAGTCTAATAATTTAAAATCCATGTTTAGATTTTAAAGTAATAAGACGATAAGTAAAAAATTAGAGACTGTGCTGCTCTCTTAGTAAGCATGGAATGAGTTGAGGAAAGTCTTGACCATTGTCATCTATCAAACAAGTGACACCGCAATTAAGTGGATACAATTCAGGATGTTGTGGATATTATGAGAATGTATACAAATCAGACATTTTATTTGTGGTGCTTGTTCAAGAAAATGTCTGAATGGAGACCATTCAGAATGGATACAATTCAGGACTCTATGGTTATAATGCAAATAATTACAGTGGGTGCAAATCAGGATTTTGTTAAAGTCATTAATTTTAAAACTGTCCTAATGGAGACCATTCAGAATGAATACAATTCAGGATTTTGTGGATATTATGAGAATGTATACAAATCAGACATTTTATTTGTGGTGCTTGTTCAAGAAAATGTCTGAATGGAGACCATTCAGAATGGATACAATTCAGGACTCTATGGTTATAATGCAAATAATTACAGTGGACGCAAATCATGATTTTGTTAAAGTCGTTAATTTTAAAACTGTCCTAATGGAGACCATTCAGAATGAATACAATTCAGGATTTTGTGGATATTATAAGAATGGATACAAATCAGACTCTTCATTTGTGGTGCTTGTTTAAGAAATGTCTGAATGTATATCATTCAGAATGGGTACAATTCAGATGTCTCTAGCATTAGAGGGAGAAACTAAACCTAGAGAGAGAAGGCTGTATGCTAGCCTTCACAACTGTCATTTATTGCAGATTAGTCAGGAACAAGGACCTAAGTGCACATTTATTAGTACGCGATAAACATCTAAAGTCGGAAAAAATACACCCTTCCTCTAAAGAAAACAAAACTCCTTTGGGTATTTGGCAACAATATTAACTTTCACCGGGTGACATTCGGTCTTGGAAGGGTTGAAGGGGAGGTTTGTTCACCCCACTCTATCATACTTGATCACTTAGAATTGAATGTTTAGTAAGTACATTTTTTCCACAATTGGAACACCCTAAAGAGATTCTAACCAGTTATCGATCACACTCTCTAAGGTGTCGTCACTCTCATACTAGACTAAAATTGCCTGTTGCAGGAGCTTGAATTATGTCAAACCCACTGGAAATGGGTGTTGAAAATGTGACATATCACTATGATTTTTACTTCTTTCCTTCATGCTTATGTTGGTGCATATTCATCAAATTATTATCCCCAACCCTACCGTTTGGATTAAATCGTTAAAACCATTATTTCGAAACGAACTTGAATATTTAAAAATTCTAGGGTCTACTTTTAGACAAATGTATCCCCCCCATCCGGGCTATCAGAAAATTTACAATAGCTAAGTTGAGATAATAAAAGAGGGATTTAAAGGAAATGTGACCATATTTGCTTGTAGAGAAATTTGAAAACGATTAGGTTCAAAACACCATAGTATATCCGAACGGGATTAAAACTCCAACATCCTCATTACTAGCAAACTAAACTGGAATTAGGGACTGGTGTCTTTGTTAATTATTATTAATTTGTTGATAATTTGTCAGATTTTAGTTTTTAGCAGTTTGGTAGCTATTTTAAGTGCGAGTCATAAAACCTTTTCATCATTTGAAAAATATGTTTTATGAGTGATTTAGATTTTATTTGTAATCTCCAGAGTTTATATTGAATAAATATTACTATAAGTGACCAAGAATAATTCTACTTGTTTTTATACACTACGTCTGACTATCCACTTGGGCTATCTGTATGGGCCTATTTAATGAAGTAATAGTTTTCCTGGAGTAATCTTGTAATCGAGTATAAAGTCGCACTCGAGCATTCGACCGGGACTATCTCTCATGTCAGGCTGAGCACAGTAGTTAATCTCACTGCCACTGAGCCAACTTGAACGATAAAAAAACTACTCAGTGTATAAGAAAGACTTTTATATAGATCAAAAGCTTTAAAAAAATATTTTATGTCTATAGTAATATTTTTATCTCGTAAAATGTGCTGCATTGCAAATTTAACATTAACACATATTATGTAACCTAATTGTATGTAAATTGAATAAGTTATATCAGAAAATAAAATGTATATATAAATATATATTTTAGCACTGTGCCTTACTACCCGTTCGAGTTATATGCTATTAAAAATAAAAATGTATAAATTCAAACTGGTGGCATCGAATGTGTTATGAAGTTTAGTTTGAACATTGATAGTCAAAAGTTTATCTGTGCTTTATTTATATTTTATAACCACGTCACACTACCCGTTCGGTTTAAACGCTTATGTAGTAACTGCGCTAATGGTTTTAGGGATGAGGAAGGTAATATTTATAGGAAGCTTACTTACATTTTCATGGAGGTTAGAGTGGAATTTTTAGGTGACCTGGCGGTCTAGGGGTAAGGTGTCAGACTTCTGTGCTGGCGGCCGGGGCTCAATCCTCGGTCCCGGCACAAATTTATCTGATTACCAAACCCTTCCTTCACCTCTGACAAGACATCTTGTGAATGTGGGGAATGCCAGGCCTCCACCGTGGTTCAGATTCCACGTTAAGCTGTAAGTCCTCCATTTCATCTCACAATCACCCTACCATTACACATTAGCGTAAGTGCGTATAACCCGAACGGGTAGTAAGACGCGGTGCTAATAATAATAATAATATAATAATAATAATAATTAATAATAATAATAATAATAGAGTGGAATTTATTTTTTGGAAAATTCACCTTCAGTACGCCCGATCGAGATTCGAAAATCGATATCCCCATCATCGGAAGTCCAGTTTAACAGTTTCGTAATTTCACTAAAACATCATCTAGATCAGCGGTTCCCAAAGTGTGCTCCGCGAAACATCTCCAAGTGCTACGTGGAGAGATTGTAAATAAAAATAAAATAAATGTGACAAGATCTCAAAAATTGTTTATTTGTGCGGTCATGAACTGTTTTTAGATAAGTATTGTGTAGAGATAATTTAGCTTCTGCATCGTGCCGTAAAGCAGTGTAAATAGCAAGTATTATGGATCCAAAGTGCATTGTCATGCATCACCTCATTCAGGTTTACCCGCCCGCACCTTCTCGGAACCACACAAAACATTGAGAAAATCCGTGAAGCACACAGACTTCAGGCGGCGAAACCAGACAGATAGGCTCAATGGCGTCGGCTAATCCCGGCTCAATGAGAGCCTCACCGTACTTAAAGATCCGATTGTTAGCTTTGACACTTTTACAGAATTTTCTGGAAAGTCTCAATTGTATATTAAAAACTCTTTGTTTCTTCGCTCCTTCATTCTGTTGCAGTTCATTCAATGTTTAGTCGAGAGTCGAAACAAGTCAAATTGCATTGCGGTGTTATTTTTTCACGAGTGCTTTTGTTGTGTGATTTTTTTTTTTTAATAATTACGTTAATAACTTTAATGGATCTTCCCTCTTGAGGACGAAACACCTGCCTATTACAGGTTTTTTGGAGCACCTACGTAGTGATTTAGAAAATATCATAGATTTGCTTTCAATGGATCGCTGGCTGAAGTCTGGATCATTAAAAAAGACTATTAAAACCTCCGCCACAGTTCCTCCAGTAGCTATGGAAGCATTAACAGCTAACAGGTATGTACAAATATTATGTTAGATGCATTTTTTTTAACGTTGAATAGTGTTTATCTATTGGAGTCTGCTAGAATAAGAGCGTGTGTCATTAAAACAAGTAACATCTTTGGATGCCAATAACACAGGACCTAAAAGAAGAGATAGGGACTAAGGTACATACAACTTTATACAAATTAAATAGTAAATAAAAACTTTTCAGTATATGCATTGCATGTTGTACATATTGTTGCACTTTTAACAAAAATAGATTTCAGCTCAGGTTATTTTCGAATTTTAGCCTGTTAATTGGTAGTAACCTTGAAGCTGCAGCCAATTTGATGTCACCAAGCGATTGGATAAGATGGTTACTCACATTTAACAAGCATTGTGAGCAAACATGCGAGAAACATTTACATTCTTAAACAATATTCAACGTTAATTTAGGAGCAATGGTTCTTTGATCAATTGTTTTATTAAATACTTGACATTTATTATTATCATTAATATTATTTACCCAGATGATACGAATATTATTTTTATATTGTAGTGTGGAAGAAGATGGAGCAGTTGCAAATGCTAGAATTTCTGGACAGGATGAAGGGTTTTTAGACGAATCAGCGACAGGAGGTGTGACAGAAACTTCTGAACTGTTGAAAGAACTGCCTAGTACTAGTTCTTTGGAGATCAGTGCCACAGGTAAAAAAATTATAAAAAGGAAGTATCACGATTCCTTCTTGGATATTGGATTTGTTGATACTAGTGACAACAAACCACAGTGCGTAGTTTGCATGAAAGTTTTGACAAACAGTGCGATGTTCCCAGCAAAAATGCGCCGTCATTTTGAGGGGGTCCATCCAGAATGAAAGGGCAAACCGACTGATTTCTTCAGAAGGAAGTATGGTGAACTTACACAAGCCCAGAAAATTATATCTTATCACTCAAAAACAGTTAATGAACAGGCTTTGATGGCGTCCTACTTAGTCAGTTACCGAGTTGCTCAAGCTGGCGAAGCCCATACTATCGCTGAAAACCTTATAAAGCTTTGTGTAAAGGACATAGTTGAATGTATGCTGGATGCAAAAGCCACGAAACTAGTAGACACCGTTCCTTTGTCAAATAACACGATTTCGCGACGAATCGGGGACGTAGCAGAGGATGTGAAAGCTACTTTACTTTCACGAATGAAATGTACTAAGTTTTCGCTCCAAATGGATGAATCAACGGATGTGGCTGGATTGTCCATTTTAATATTATTTTATACGCTACCAATACTTGGAGTCTTTTCAAGAGGATCTGCTTCTCTGCAAGCCTTTACCAACTAACACAACTGGCGCTGAAATTTTCAAATTAATAGAAGAATTTTTCACAGTGAGTGACATCCATTGGATAACTGCGTTGATGTGTGCACGGATGGCGCAAAGTCCATGACTGGGAAGACGTCCGGCGCTATCTCAAGAATAAAACAAAAAGTCAAGGAATGCAGCAGTAGCCACTGCATCCTCCACCGCCATGCCCTTGCTGTGAAAAAAATGCCACCCTTCCTAAAAGAAGTCTTGGACGAAAGCGTGAGAGTAATTAATTTTATCAAATCTAGACCTAAAAATACAAGACTATTCAAGCTGTTGTGTGAATACATGGGGCGTCTACATACGTCTTTACTTCTTCACACAGAAGTAAGGTGGCTTTCTCGTGGCAAAGCTTTGACTCGGCTCTTTGAAATGAGGACTGAAGTCAGAACCTTCTTGATTGACAACGACTTCGCTTTGGGAAACAGGCTGTGTGATGAGCATTGGTTTATGAAATTGGCGTATTTAGCAGACATTTTTAAAAAAGTTAGTGACTTAAGTATCTCACTTCAAGGGAAATCAATAATCGTTTTTGACGCCAGCGATAAAGTACAAGCGTTTAAAAAGAAAATAAAGTTTTGGGCGGATTCAATGAAAAAATCTAAATCTAGACAGTTTCCCAATGGTAAAAGAATTTAGAGAAGAACTAGATTCTGACGTACCCGAATATATCTTAAATGAGTTTCACGTTCATCTGCTAAATTTGCTTGATAGTTTCAACTATTATTTTCCAGAAGAATTCCACGATAAGATAAAAGAGAACTGTTGGGTTGTAAACCCATACTCTGCTGTGTCGGAAAAGCCAGCCTGTCTGACATCACACCAGTATGAGTGTATGATTGATTTGACATCAGATTCTGGGGTAAAATACAATTTTGCAACTAAGAATTCACTAACAGAATTTTGGTGTCAGCTAAAAGACGAATTTAAAGTTTTATCAGATAAAGCGAAAATCATCCTTTTACCTTTATAACAACTTACTTATGTGAATCAGGATTCTCTGCTTATGTGGCTACTAAAACAAAATATAGATCCCGCCTGAATGCAGAGCTAGATATTCGGTTGCAGCTGTCCCAAATTAAACCAGATATAGCCACATTGTGCAAATCAAAACAGTCCCATCCCTCTCATTAGAATCTAAGTTCTTTGGCTATGCTTTATCGTTCTTTTTCGATACCAAGCTACATTTTTTATTTGGAAACAGTAATACCTTATATAGGTGAGTAGTATTGTATAGTTACACTACCTGCTTTGAATTTGTTCTCAAATGTGTTGCATTACTTTATGTTTTTTGTTGTTGGTTTTCGTTTATGTATTTAAGTAAGTTCCTTATTTCTATGAAATTAGTGTATAAAAAATATTTATAATGAATAAAACTTGATGTTTAAGGTGAGTATGCAGCGGACGCGAGTTAAGGGGAGTTAATTTAAAGTTTCTAGAGCAAATCTTTTTTTTTTGCCAAAATAAGAAAACTATTGCTTCTATAAAAACATAGAGTTTAATTTTCTTCACATGGTGACCTATTAGTTGTGGAATATCTGTCGTGAACAGAGCAGCATTATCTAAGAAACTTTTTAAATGAAGAGAAAAATTTGTTATTAAATTCCAGGACATCCTTGACAGATATTCAAGAAATGTTGATCTCGCCATGTCAAGAAAATTAAGCTCTATGATTCTATAGAAGCAATATTTAATTTATTTGATCCTAAAAAATGTATTGCTTTAAAAAATGCAAAAAACACTCGCCTTTTCTTGCGTCCCCTGCATCCCCACCTTAACATGTCCAAATGATTAAAAATTCGTTTCCAGAGCCAATAATGCTGTCATTCGGTTACTACCTATGTAGGTGCTAGATAAAAATATCTCCGCCTTCATGCCGAATACACGTATGTGCAACTATAGTGTTTAGAGAAAAAAAACGTAAAGTTCTAATTTTCAATATCTTTCAATGGGAAACATTAAGTTTGGATCAAAATATAAGCTATTTTGAACTCGGAAAATAATTCGTTCTTTTGTTATATGATAAAAAAAACTGTCTAGCAACTTGAAAATGCAGTTACGTAAAAACAGCCAAAAATGAACATGGTCTAAGGGCAACGATAGTGCTCCGTCACGAATTTCTCTCCTGAGAAGTGCTCCGTGACTCAAAAAGTTTTGGAACCGCTGATCTAGATTATTTTCCAAGATAAATTTCAGCAGCTCAATTAATTTGAAATATGCATGAATATCAGTCCTACAATAGAATACTTTTAGTTCAGCTATAAGCTTTTCTTTGTCAATCATGGGATAAGCTTCAGTGGTCAGTACTATCTCTTTTGTGGGATGTTCATTCTTAAATCTAGTGAAGCAATTCTTGTTAAACAATTTAGCAGCTTCTAAGTGTTTAGTGGAAGAATATCTGTCCATTATATCAACACATATGTAGTCACGCACTTCCTTAGCTTCTGCCATTAGTGTCTTTGAAGGATTCTTACAGAACTTTGAGTTTCTCAGTTCTAAAATAGAAGTTTTGGAATTTGTTATATATTCATTAACTTTAAACACACTAATTTCACGAGATTGCATTTGGTTGTAAATTATTTCAACATAAGGCATAATCTGATGGAAAAGCTCGATCCAAAACTTGAAATTATCATCATTCGGGTATTTTAAAACTCTTGTTGCTTCTGCAATGGTTTGATCTGCATTTGATGTTGACTGAATTTCAGTCAGGCAGTTAGTCAGTTAGGCAGTCAGTCAGGCAATTTTCATGAACTCTGTTTATAGTCCGTATGTTGAGATTCCGCCTTGTAAAGGATGGACGCAGAATGCTGACATCTATATGTTTCTTGAGAATGGACAGACGTTGTGGTGATTTTGAGAAGAATGTTGGAATAGCCAAAATGTTAGAGAAAAGATTCTTGCGTTTCTTGTAATACTTGTTGCATTTTTCATTATTAAATTAAGTTGATGTGCATAACAGTGAATGAAATGTGCATTACTATGAACTGCTTTTATTTTTGCTTGAACTTCTGCTTTTTTGCCTTTCATGAGCTTGCACCATCAAATGTCTGAACTATCAGTTTTTGTCCATTTCCTTGAAGGATTATGTCCAATTGTTCTAAAATACGTTTTGTTATACCATTTTGTATTTCTGGAATAAAGAATCCGCAAAAAAGCTTAAATAGTTCTCCATTCATTACGTATCGTAGAACCAGGACCATTTTAGTGTGTTCCGAAACATCTGTTGTGTCATCATCCATGACAGCTACAAAGGAAGCTTTTCTAATTTCCGGCCTTAACTCCTCATGGTATATTTGTAGCAGGCAGTCAAGTATCTCATTCTGAATGGTCTTAGAAACATCTTTGAAGACTGCACCGGTTTCTAAGTGATTCTTCAAATCTAAATCTAATTTAGATGAAAAATTTACTAATCCTCTAAATACCCTGGATTTACTGAATTGTCTTTTTCATCATGTCAACGTAAGGGAGTTTCAAAGTTTCCACAAAAGTAAATGCAGTCTATTATTTTGGACAAAATTTCACGGTTCTTTTTAACTTTTATATTATGCTCATTAATTGAAAGTGTGTATGCCTCACTAAGTTTCTCCTTAATACTTACGGTTCCTAAAAGTGGCAGTGAAACAACATTATCAAAGTGCTTCTTTGACTTCTCATGCTTTTCAGTTTTTTCTTTCATTTTGTTTATATTTCTAAAACCATCTTTTGTCCACGGTACATCACCTCCAAACAGCAAACACGGGAATCAAAACAGTGCATTTTTTAATTCACAGCCGCAAAGCCAACTTTTCCGTTGGTACCATTCAAAATTAAAGCTACGAATATATTTATTGTTGTTGCTTTTGCCTGGCTGAGATATTAGTATATCAGGTGTTTAACGACCTCTTTTCTTAACTGTAACTTTCTCATGGAGCGATATCTGTGAAAACTTAAGCTGTTGATGTTCACTTATATCACAGAACTTATTTCTTGGGGATGCAAGGCCATGGTTAAAGTTTTCTGTTAAATAAAAGAACTGAAAAAAAAATGAATCAAATAGATTAAGTGGAAGCAGAATAATAATCTAATTCTAATAATCTAATTCTGTGAAGCGCACCGTTTCATACAAAGATTTTTGTATCTTTTTCATAAACTAGGGGATAGCTACTGAAGTACTGACAATAAGCTCAAGGAATATATATTTGTACTACAAAAATAAATAAAGAATTAAAGAAAAAAAATGACTCATTATATTAAATGTTATTGATAATATCAAGTGGAAATAGGGGTGCTGCAGTTCCACAGTGCCTATACACGAGCCGTCACTGCATAAAACGAGGCCTGTGTTCAAGTTGAGTATGATAACCTATAAATAAGATTTCTTAATCCATCTTCAACCGAAGTAACCCTACATTATAGATTAATGAAATTATCTGTAGATAATAGGATATGACACTTTAACACAAATATATTAAGATTAAAAGCATACAATTAGAAAAACATTGTTTCTTTATTCCCATACCCTGAATGAGATATAACCTACTTTAATCTTTGCTAAGAGTGGGTGATAGTTTGTGGGTGCAAAAGCTTAATAAAATGGCGTTGTTAAAGTAGCTAATGCTGCCAATTTGTCATAAACTTATAATAGTATTTAAATACAGGGTCACCAACAAAATGATACTAGGGAGATTTATATATATATTGAAGTATTATAGTAATATTCTTGCACCGCGATGGGCGCTAATTGATGAATTAGAGTTTTATTCGCCTCGCATTGGGCGCTAATTGATGTGTTTCTGTTTAATTAATTAGCTGATAATTGCCCCGTGATCGAGCACTAATTAAAACTGTACGGTACCTTGATGATATAATTGGTATTTATAGCCCTGTGATTGAGCGCCAATTGTTAAATTCTTGAAATAATACACAATTATTAGGTTAGATGTGATTTTATTTTAATGTCACTTTTGTTTTGACCGTAAAACTGGTCATGTTAATAATTTCGAGACGCGACTGATAATGATAACACGAACGTACGTATTGAACAGTGAGTGAGTCAATACTTCTGTAGTGAGCTAGTGCTCTTCTGCTACTGCTGTGATCTACTGCTAGTGATTTCACCACGCCTAGTATATAACTCTCTTCGAAAAGAAGATTCTCGAAGATGTTATAAAATATTAAAATACAACAAAAAAACATCTCGGTGGCAGTAGAAGGTCCGAGAGCCAGAAATTGCCTCAAATTACCTTTTAAAATCTCTATTCGAACTTTCCAGAACAGGAAGTTATTATTTAAAAACCTTAAATTGTCATATTGACTCTTTTAGCGTCACACGCTCTGACGTCACTTGTCAGTGGCTCGTGCCTTCTTAGAAGAGAAGTGCTTTAAGCGCCACGTAATACATTATAAAGTTCAAATAAAATTAAATATGTTTATAAAATTAGGACGATATTATTGTCAATGCTGCTCACATATTCTTCAGGGGCCAGTCAGTTAGTTACATTACAATATATGTATATCATTGTGTATAAGACAAGCATCTTTTACACAGCTATATTATGTAATGTTTATAAAAATAAGTCTAATAATTTAAAATCCATGTTTAGATTTTAAAGTAATAAGACGATAAGTAAAAAATTAGAGACTGTGCTGCTCTCTAGTAAGCATGGAATGAGTTGAGGAAAGTCTTGACCATTGTCATCTATCAAACAAGTGACACCGCAATTAAGTGGATACAATTCAGGATGTTGTGGATATTATGAGAATGTATACAAATCAGACATTTTATTTGTGGTGCTTGTTCAAGAAAATGTCTGAATGGAGACCATTCAGAATGGATACAATTCAGGACTCTATGGTTATAATGCAAATAATTACAGTGGGTGCAAATCAGGATTTTGTTAAAGTCATTAATTTTAAAACTGTCCTAATGGAGACCATTCAGAATGAATACAATTCAGGATTTTGTGGATATTATGAGAATGTATACAAATCAGACATTTTATTTGTGGTGCTTGTTCAAGAAAATGTCTGAATGGAGACCATTCAGAATGGATACAATTCAGGACTCTATGGTTATAATGCAAATAATTACAGTGGACGCAAATCATGATTTTGTTAAAGTCGTTAATTTTAAAACTGTCCTAATGGAGACCATTCAGAATGAATACAATTCAGGATTTTGTGGATATTATAAGAATGGATACAAATCAGACTCTTCATTTGTGGTGCTTGTTTAAGAAATGTCTGAATGTATATCATTCAGAATGGGTACAATTCAGATGTCTCTAGCATTAGAGGGAGAAACTAAACCTAGAGAGAGAAGGCTGTATGCTAGCCTTCACAACTGTCATTTATTGCAGATTAGTCAGGAACAAGGACCTAAGTGCACATTTATTAGTACGCGATAAACATCTAAAGTCGGAAAAAATACACCCTTCCTCTAAAGAAAACAAAACTCCTTTGGGTATTTGGCAACAATATTAACTTTCACCGGGTGACATTCGGTCTTGGAAGGGTTGAAGGGGAGGTTTGTTCACCCCACTCTATCATACTTGATCACTTAGAATTGAATGTTTAGTAAGTACATTTTTTCCACAATTGGAACACCCTAAAGAGATTCTAACCAGTTATCGATCACACTCTCTAAGGTGTCGTCACTCTCATACTAGACTAAAATTGCCTGTTGCAGGAGCTTGAATTATGTCAAACCCACTGGAAATGGTGTTGAAAATGTGACATATCACTATGATTTTTACTTCTTTCCTTCATGCTTATGTTGGTGCATATTCATCAAATTATTATCCCCAACCCTACCGTTTGGATTAAATCGTTAAAACCATTATTTCGAAACGAACTTGAATATTTAAAAATTCTAGGGTCTACTTTTAGACAAATGTATCCCCCCCATCCGGGCTATCAGAAAATTTACAATAGCTAAGTTGAGATAATAAAAGAGGGATTTAAAGGAAATGTGACCATATTTGCTTGTAGAGAAATTTGAAAACGATTAGGTTCAAAACACCATAGTATATCCGAACGGGATTAAAACTCCAACATCCTCATTACTAGCAAACTAAACTGGAATTAGGGACTGGTGTCTTTGTTAATTATTATTAATTTGTTGATAATTTGTCAGATTTTAGTTTTTAGCAGTTTGGTAGCTATTTTAAGTGCGAGTCATAAAACCTTTTCATCATTTGAAAAATATGTTTTATGAGTGATTTAGATTTTATTTGTAATCTCCAGAGTTTATATTGAATAAATATTACTATAAGTGACCAAGAATAATTCTACTTGTTTTTATACACTACGTCTGACTATCCACTTGGGCTATCTGTATGGGCCTATTTAATGAAGTAATAGTTTTCCTGGAGTAATCTTGTAATCGAGTATAAAGTCGCACTCGAGCATTCGACCGGGACTATCTCTCATGTCAGGCTGAGCACAGTAGTTAATCTCACTGCCACTGAGCCAACTTGAACGATAAAAAAACTACTCAGTGTATAAGAAAGACTTTTATTAGATCAAAAGCTTTAAAAAATATATTTTATGTCTATAGTAATATTTTTATCTCGTAAAATGTGCTGCATTGCAAATTTAACATTAACACATATTATGTAACCTAATTGTATGTAAATTGAATAAGTTATATCAGAAAATAAAATGTATATATAAATATATATTTTAGCACTGTGCCTTACTACCCGTTCGAGTTATATGCTATTAAAAATAAAAATGTATAAATTCAAACTGGTGGCATCGAATGTGTTATGAAGTTTAGTTTGAACATTGATAGTCAAAAAGTTTATCTGTGCTTTATTTATATTTTATAACCACGTCACACTACCCGTTCGGTTTAAACGCTTATGTAGTAACTGCGCTAATGGTTTTAGGGATGAGGAAGGTAATATTTATAGGAAGCTTACTTACATTTTCATGGAGGTAGAGTGGAATTTTTAGGTGACCTGGCGGTCTAGGGGTAAGGTGTCAGACTTCTGTGCTGGCGGCCGGGGCTCAATCCTCGGTCCCGGCACAAATTTATCTGATTACCAAACCCTTCCTTCACCTCTGACAAGACATCTTGTGAATGTGGGGAATGCCAGGCCTCCACCGTGGTTCAGATTCCACGTTAAGCTGTAAGTCCTCCATTTCATCTCACAATCACCCTACCATTACACATTAGCGTAAGTGCGTATAACCCGAACGGGTAGTAAGACGCGGTGCTAATAATAATAATAATAATAATAATAATAATAATAATAATAATAATAATAATAGAGTGGAATTTATTTTTTGGAAAATTCACCTTCAGTACGCCCGATCGAGATTCGAAAATCGATATCCCCATCATCGGAAGTCCAGTTTATTGCGAGAATAATGCCTTTGACTATGTGGCTACTGAAGTGGGTATCTGCGCTTTAGATCAAGTTGTTTCTTAATAAAAACCTTCAGATTTACATTTAGCTGGTGCTGAGACAGGCAATTGAAGGGGACCCGCAACCCGTATTTCACCATTTACCCAAAGGTTATTCTTATTCTGGTGATATCTCAACCATCATGAATGATAGTAAAATAACTATTCTGTCAAATTTAAGGTGTCAAGTTGCCAAATGATTATGCCAGACCAAAAATGTAATAAAACCATGGAATAATTAGATATCAAATTAGATATAAATTAATGAATGTGTTGAGCTTCAAATTATTAATTGAGAAGGAAATTTAATTTTTTAACATGGCATTAATAATTGCAAATAGTTTACGCTTGCAATGGTATCATCATAATTGGGTGTTTGTATATGAAAAAACTGAATAACACCCCCCCCAAAAAAAAAAAATTCTCTATTTAATATTCCGATGGAGATAGGTCACTTTACCTCCATTCTATTCTTGTCAAACCCCATTAAGTACGACTGGTTGGATGCTGAAGGGGTGGAGGGAGGGGCTTGATTATCTTTAACTGATCTTTTAATACCTGAAAGGTTTCTAACAAGCCAAAATGGACACAAAGTACAGGTAGACGAAGCCGTAATGGCGCATGAGTATGTAAAACCTTTTGGACGCAGTTTCTCTTTTGATTAAAATTCATGGCACCTTAAAAAATGTAAAAACACAGGTTGCCAACAACTCTTATGGTCGGGTTTCTCTTGGGCCACCATTAAAGATGGTGGACGGTCTAGGTCACATTGACGTCTTTTTTTTCAGTAACCGCTCATCTGATTTCAATAATTCTTTTTTTACCAGAAATATCATAAAATATTCTTTAAAATTTGTTATAGTACATTTTTTGATATCTTCTTTCCTTATCCTGTAAAGATTCAAATATCATTATGCTTGATAAAAAACTAAATGTATCATACTTCAAGTGGAATTACCCATTCCTTCATTAAATCTTTTATCACTTAAAGATACGGTTCCAAACCATTTCTAACACACATTATTCAGACATTTAATAATTTTACCTTATGGGGATATTAAAATAATCTTAATCTAGCCACCGGTGATTGTGGGCCAAAGCATTTTTCATTGGAGTATTTGCTTATTATTTGAAATAATGAAAACAATAACTCTGTATAGTAATGAATGAGTACCTATGGAGTGTTCAGTAAAGATGTAAAGATTTACATCCATACACTTTATTCAATAAAAAAAGATTATTATGATTTCCATCAATCAAGTGAAACATAAACTGCTACATTTTTATAGTCTTCAGCAAACAAATACATAGTTGAATTAAGTCCAGTATTTTTTTTTTTCAAGTGCAACTAAATGCCATACAATGTTTTCTGCAATTACATGGTGGAATTATGTCATCGGGCACTGCTTTTTGTGGTGAAATATCTCGGCGTAAGTTTCTTTATCTGTTCTTCGTATCCAAAATACTTTAAGATTAGTGATTCGTAAAAAGGGGTGAAAGAATTAATCCTAATGTATGCTTGGGCAAATGCTCGTACTGCATTTTGATTTAAAGCATCTGCTGTGCATGGAATTTTCTCTAATACTACCCGTATGGCCAGAGAACATGAGATTGAGATATAGCAGACATCGTCTGCAGTGTGTCCAGGTTTATTTGTTTGTGTTAAATACAGTTGCAGTTTTGGTTACAATACGTAACCACTCAAAATTGCTATTGTCTGTAGAGATCTGTGTTGGAGGCATCTCTACATACGAATTAGAAATGGATGCTGTTTTCGGAGGGTGAAACTCGCTTTAAGTTTGACAGGAAAGTGATGTAGGATGTCAAAAGTCCAGACCTCGAATCATCTCACTTGTTATTGTTTGAAGATTAAAACCTTATTAGAGTCATTGCTTTCTTGTTACAAGACCGTTGCCATTACATGTGTTGTATTATTGTCACTCAAGGTTTTTTCCACTAAATCTTTGTTGTCAATAGCTCGATGTAAGAAGAGAGATGGATTCTTTTTAACATTAGCTGGAACTGGAAAATTTTGAGATTGATTTTACCAGATTACTTTACGCCAAAGCTCTTCATCTATATCATGTAAGGCAGTATAATACGAAAAGCATTGACCTGATTTAAACAACATTATAATGATGCTTTTATCGAGTAAGATGATGAACAGACTATGCCAAGGCTACATGCTTGGGAATACTCATGCCTCTAAGAGAAAAAATAAAAGTCAAGATAAATGTATTTAACATGATGTAACTTATTATCACTTATTGTTTTCTCATTGGTAAACAAATAGTTCATGAAGAAGGCCCACAATGTTGGAAGATCAAAGTTGTTTAATTTATTTTCTACCGCAATTAAATCTTTGGCACAACCTTCAGATCGTAATTTGTGTTGTGATATTTATTCTTTTGGTTGAATTGCAGTGTCTTTCAAGTTACTGTGGAAATTATTTACTTCTCTAATTCTTTCAGCCATTAGTTCCATAGGAATGCTACTCATCAAAACAACAGGTGATTTAGATTCATCCAATGGATTCGAAAATAATAACTTTTCACCAAAATTATGAATTAGAAGAACTGTAGTTCCGTTTTCAATACAAATGTCCTCTAATCGAGAAATGTCAACAATTGATTGATCAAATAAGTTTGTTCAAAAGCCTTATTTTTGAATTCAGTCCCTATTTGTGTTAATAACTGATTTAGTTATTCTTGTAGAAGTTCACGAGGAATTGTTTGCGAGAGCCGTCCACTCTTTTCCTAAATTTATCCTAATATAACTGTAGTTTCCAAGGTAAGGCGTAAGGTGTTTTATTTCATTGTGTGTATAAATAATCTGTTTCACTAGTACATATTTTGTAAATACGCCATCAGCTTTAGTTCAAGCTAGGTGTATTAATTTCTCAGCTTCTGGCCACGCAGATAAAAGAAATATTTTTTCTTCTTGTCACTAGTTTTTTTCTGTGCAAATAATACACATATATATTTTCTCCATACCTTGAACATTTGTCCGACCAGAATATTAAAAAAAAACTCATTTCAAAACATCTTAACGCTGTTCTGATGCATGCTGGATGGTTTAAAGTTATCTGAATGTTTCCTTTTCACCGGCACCACTGGAATATACATATTAAATATTAATAGTAGGCCTATCGTACGCTCACACAGCAAGATATTAAAGTACAGATTTGGAAATAACACTACTTGACGTGAACGCTAAATGGTGACTGATGCGTGAACATGGAGAGGCTCCACAGCTCAGTCATGGAAAGGGGTGGGGTTTCACTTCTGTCACAATAGCTCGGAATCATAAAATTATTTCTGTTTACATAGCTCATATTAATTCGTTGTTATTATTATTAACGCAACTTAAACAAATATTCGCGCAAAGTGAGTAATTACGCTTGAAGAATAATACTTTTTTTTATCTAAAATTAACGATTTTTGCATTTTTATAGGATAACTTGAGTAGATATCCAAAAATCTATAGGAAAATTTTTTAAAGAATATTTTATGATTTTCTTGGTAAAAAAGGAATTATTGAAGTCGGATGAGGGGTTACTGAAATAATGACGTCAATGAAACCTGGCCCATCCTCCATCTTTAATGGTGACGTAAGGGAAGCCTGACCAGAAGAATGGTGGCAACCTGTGTTTTCTACATTGTTTAAGGTGCCATGAATACGAATCAAAAGAGAAACTGCGTCTGAAAGGTTTTCCGTACTCATGCGCCATTACAGCCTGCTCTAAGGTGCCAGGGCTGTATTTTTTGTCACGGGTGTTTTGCAGTAGTTTTATAATTTGTTGATCTTTTTTTTAATGACGAAAAAGGATAGGAGAAAACATCCTTCTTATCACAAAATAACAGCAAAAAAGAAACAACCAGAGAGGTTTGAATTTGTATCTAGAAGCTCAAAAGAGAATATCCATATATGTAGAGCAAACAGTTTGTATACAGCAAGAAACTTGTGACAGCAATCAATGTACGATATTAATGAATACGAATTAGTAGGTGGGAGGTGGGTGTTACTTGAACAAGTCACATTAGAACATTTAAAATTGGCATAAAGCTAATACTTTGGATATAGACCAAGGGTAAAATATTACATCTCAAATTTTCAACATGGTTTCCCAATATGCGGTGGAGGTGATGTGGAGTGTTACTTGAACAAGGCAAATTATAACTTTGAAAATTGGCAGATAGGTAGGTAGTACTTTGAAGATAGACCAGGGGTAAAATATGAAATCTCAACTTTTCAGAATTATGCCCCAAAATTTGAGGGTAAGCGGAGGGAAGGGGTGTAATTGAGGGTACTTGAACCAATCAACATAGAATTGAGAATGAAAATTAAAATTGGCATAGAAGAAGTACTTGGAATATAAATTTGTCAACATGTTTCCAAATTATACCAAATATTTTCCTCGAATCCATTTAAGTTTTAATAGAACCTTTGCATCTCTTTATCTATCTGATCCACCACATGACTTTAATAAAAATTGAGCACATGCATCATGATGGTAGGCAGGTACCTACTTAAATAAATGTATTCTTATATTAAATCTTCAAAAAATATTGATAATTCACCAAAATATTTATGTAAAAAACGTACCAAGTTCTACACTACAAAAATTCTTAACCAGCCTCGAAAATAGGTCAGATCTAAGGAGTGCCAAGTTCAACATCCAATATATTTCCAAAGAACTTGTCACTTCTTGTCCATTTGTACACTTAGATAGACTGGCATACCGGATTATTTCATGTGTGTTTGCCCATATATCTTAATATATATGAAACTAGATAATTGAAACTGTCGCAGAAGCTGAATGTAAAAAAGAAGTTAAAAGTTATTTTGAAAGTCATTGCAAGTTGAGCCTGGCACTCTATTATATATAACTTATTTCCGAGAGTGAAAGAGAATATTTTTAGTAGAGAACGTGGTGCGTTTTTACATAAATGTTTTAGCGATATTACTTTTACAATCACAATCCCACTATAATCAGAAATTAAAATCATATTATGTATTGTTTGAATTAATGGGACATTCTTATAAATTTATTACAATAACTGCCACATTTTAAGTAGGCCTATATATATACCATTGTTTTAATTTTATGTAGAAGGAGTGCGTAATTTATCAGTACATGGTATTAAATTCATATTTGTGTTTTAACCTATAATATGGTCTACACACTACTTGACAACAGATTCACATGTGTATTACTCCAAATATTATGCTCTACATGATATATTCATATGAATATAAATTATATATACTGTTATATATATTATGTATATATGTGTATGTATAGGATTTTTACTGTGTACTAGAAAGGTAAGCAATTAAAGCCACAATCGCGTATGTGTATTTTATAATTACATTTGAGTAAATTTGTTTGTCATAACCAAACTTGGCACGCTTATTACCACTCATTCGGATACTTTTGATTATGGTAGTTTATAGACCTTCATACGGACATTTTCGGTTAAAAAAAGCCTGTACAAAAAAAAATTAGTTCGGCATATTTATATTATAAAATTAACAAAAGTTTTTTTATACTGATTTTTAAGGAATTTGTTTCACTTCTTTGAACTACTAACCAAACTAAAGGTAAACATTCCTAAAATATTTGGAAATATAGATCTACTTTTCGCAAAAAAAAACAATTTTTAACTTGGGATCGTGAACATTTTCAACCTTGAGATTATGTTTAATCTTTGCGTTTTTTGTGCCCTCGAAAACAAAAAGGTGGGTTTTGTATTTCTATCTGACTCCTTGTCTGTCTGTCCCTGTGGCTCAAGAGAAAACGATTTGATGGATTTCTTTCAAACTTTAATATTTACAAATTATATTATGCTATGGTTAATCCTTGAGGCATTTTTAAAATTTGATACAAGCCCTCAAATTAGGGTAGTTTACTGACAACTGATTTTTTGAAAATTAAATTTAAAAAATAGTTTTGACCATTCTGTTTAAAATGGATATTTGGAGAGTGTTTTACATGATAAATAAAGTTTTAGGCCTATAATTGTTTCTTAGGGGGAAGGGTATATGCGTTTACTAGTTATTAATATTATAGTAAAAAATTTCTGGGAGATATATTGTTTGGGCCACAAATTACGTTATTAAAATATTAAATTATAAAAATATCTAAACAAAACTCGAACCACTCATTGCAATACCTTAAAGTGATTGTTACGTTACGATTTTGTATATTTGTCATAAATCTAGAGAGCTAAGTGTATCCAAATCATTTGTCGGAGGGGGGTAGCCCCACAATTTTACAGTGCAAAATTAGTTTTAATAAAATATTTTTTAAATATTAACTAACTTAATTATTACCAAATTAAAAATTAGTATTAGTAATAATAACAAATAATTTGTAACATTTTCAAAGAAATATTTGCAAATTATATAATTTAAAAGATTCTAAATAAAAAATGATAATGTGTTTTAGGCAAGAAAAATCTACGAATCATGTGTCTTAACATAAAATAGCTATTTGTTTGAATTAATTTCTTGCGATCTATTTTAGCCATAGTGTCTGTGAAACCGGGACACAAAATAACAAGTCCGAAAAAATGAATGGTCATAATTATCCAAAGAAAATTCGGAATACTCGGAGTTTAGTTATACTCATAAAATGATTGATTTTTATTTGTGGCTATAATTGACTGAATAAATAAATTCAAGAACTTTAACATTTTCTTACATATTTAATGTGGCTGACACAAAACATTGTTTCATAAACTTTTAGCTTTGCGCATCAATATAGGCCTATATAATAGGTCCCTAATACGATTTTTCCAGCCAAGTCTTATTACTCAATTGGGTTAACCGCATTTAATAACGCTTATTGAGTAGCTGGAGATAAAGATGGAATTTAAATTAAATGTACCCACATTTTCGTGGAGGTTAAGTCGGAAAGAATTTAGGAAACACACTCTCATTGCACCTATCGGAATTCGAACCTTGACCTCAGTGTAACCAGAGAACCAGATACCGATATTTAGTTCACATTCCTATTGATCCAAGTATAATTTATATACATATGGTACATTTAAAGTGACTCGACCAATTATTTTGATCAAATAAAAGGTTTATCTCTTAAACTAAATGTAGTTCAACAATAGAATTTATATTTAGAGTTTTGTCGGCTATTTTTGGTATGTTCAGGCGTTCATATAAAAAAGCTACTAATTTATAGGTATAAATTATTTGTTAAAAAAATTGTGTACAATGAATTATAACCGTTAGGTTTTATGGACATTTTGAGTTCAAAAAGGTTAAAATCCTGAATACAAATATGGAAGAAAAACATACAAATACTGTTGTTCATTCAATTTTAGCAAGATTTTACTTTTGGTTCAGTATCAAACTGGACAGTAGACATGTCAAAGTGAACCTGTCATCACTTGAAATATCAAATATAAAATCAACATTTATAATTAATTATAAATAATAAGCTACGTCAATAGTGTGTTTAGAATTATTTGTACTTTCTAAACAAACATGTGTGTTTGTGGTTAGTTATGGTTAAGCAATTTAAATGTATGGCAAAATGTATTAAATAAAAACGTATTATTCATGTTTGTGACATTAAATTCAACACGTTAGTGAATAATGCTTTACTAGTTCCGTAACCACCACAAAATTGTTTCTATTTGTTTGATACCTACCTGGTGACCTGGTGGTCTAGGGGTAAGGTGTCAGACTTATGTGCTGGCGGCCGGGGTTCAATCCTCGGTCCCGGCACAGATTTATCTGATTTACAAACCCTTCCTTCACCTCTGACAAGACATCTTGTGAATGTGGGGAATGCCAGGCCTCCACCGTGGTTCGGATTCCACGTTAAACTGTAGGTCCTTCATTTCATCTCACAATCACCCAACCATTACACATTAGCATAAGTGCGTATAACCCGAACGGGTAGTAAGACGCGGTGCTAATAATAATACCTACCTATTGTCATTAGTTATCACATTATTTTCACTTTGGATTACATTTGGAGAAATTGATCCGAATGAATATACAAAATAAATATTACTTTTTTCTTTTACGGGAAGTTAACAAGTAGGTAGAATCACTATCATCAAGAAAAAGGAAATAAATTTCAGGTATTTCCGAGCTGTAGCTCATTTCCAAAGTTGCACAATTATCCCCATCCAACTAACTCTCTTTTTTTCTTCTCAGTTGTACACAAACTTAGAGTATCTGAGACCATTCAAGGCACAAACTACCTAACCACCAGTTACGAGTTGCTTTTAAATTTGAACGTCATTTCAAAGTTATTTGCAAGTAAGCCTCATTCTTAAGTAGACATTAAATAATAACACCTGTACAAGGTAATTGAACTTGTAACCCATGTACAGGTGTCATTTTTCTCAACAGCTATTTAAATTAAGTATTTTATAAATAAATACTGATTTAATTTGAGTATGGAAACTAACCACTTAATTTATTTTATGTATATTAACAAAAAAAAACACTTGTGAATTAATGCTCATGGAGATAAAAATGTGTATAGTGTACAGATAATGAAAAAAAATAGACCTAAGCAACTTTAGCTTTGAACTTTATAGGCAAACCTCTATTTATTTAAGGAGCTCAAAAAACTTTTAAAGAAAACTAATACTAATTTAGAAGTTGTTTTAATAATTTCATGGTTTTAAACCTCCTTAGAAAACTAATAAGTTATCATTTACTCCCTGTAAGTACTCCTTAACACGCCACTGATGAGAACTCTACATTCTCATCCCAGAGAGCTCTGATTCATCAGCTGAGAAAGCTACACTAGTGCCGGCAACCCAGGTAGTGAATGGTGTTTCTCAGGACTAGTTCATTGTTTACGGTGATGAAGATTAACCTTTTGATGGTATTATGATGAGAAAATTCAGTGCAGTTTTCAAGTGTCACGGTACCATCTACCTAAGGGTGTTCATACACTATTAGTTAAACTTTGTAAAAGGACTTAACGGAAAACTGAAATAGTCTTTTCTAACACACCACCCACTCCTTAAATTTAACATCCCCAAAGAAAAGTTTTTTTATAATTTTATTTTTTACCGGCAACGCTTACATCCTTCTTCGACTGTGAAAGGAAGAATGAATCAACATGACTGTGAACGTAGTGATAACACGTCATACTGGAGTTTCTTGATCTAAATGAAAATGTGAATGGAGACAACTGTATGGCTTCTAATTTGGTCTCCATTTGTAAGCTCTTGTCTCCCGCTGATGACAAACGTCTTGGGTGTTCCTGATCAATAGAACAAGGGCCATATGGCGATAGAACAAGAACTAACAAGTACGAGGTTGAGGTACTCAATCATCCCACATCATAGTCTGCCTATTGATGTAAGAGACGCTTAGAGGGTAACACTGGCACAAAGCAAACAACATTTTTTAAATGTCATTCCCAGTACACACCGGTCATGTCTTCGCAATTAACTTGGGAAGGAAAGGGGGGTGGGGGTGCGTTATAAGGCTACTATGTTGGTCATTATCAGGAGCATTGGAACAGGGGAAACTGAGGGTCTGGAACTATCTTAAGCCCCTTCCCCCCCAATAGTTCCCAAGTACATTCAAAACCCATGCATAAAACATACATCTGTTACCATCAGTTTAGTAAATTTAAGTAATAAATACATAAATTTATTATTAATTTAACAGAAAACCGAAATTCCCTAATTTTGCAATTTATTTTTCTCACACGAAAAAAAACTATTTTACAAAAATATATTACCTAACATTAGGCTTAATTGTGATTGTCTTAAATATAAACAATACCATAGTAGTAAAGCCAAAGGGTAATACTTATTGACCTCTTTGAAACAAATAGGAACAAATTGAAAAAAAATTCAAAGTTGAATTGTAAGTTTAATTTAACACGAGGTAGTTTTTCAACCAAAGTTTAAATTTTATTTTTTACATATTTTTATCGACCCTAATAAATTAAAAACTGGACACCAATAAACTTAGGTCCATTAAGTAGCCCTTCACAATATGACTCTGTAACTTAGTTTACCCTGAAAGGTAGCATGTTTACCTTGCATGGTTAAACTATGGCGTAGCTTATACGATAACATGGGTGAAGTGATGGGGGAGTGGGGGGGGGGGGCTTATGGGATTCCAACCCCTACCATCTCTCCAAAATTTCTGATGTTTTTAATGTTGATCGCAAAAGAGTGTTTAAATAAAACAGTTTGTGAAACTTATTATCTTAATTTTATTCTGAAATCTGATCTTCAGCGATATTAATTTATCATCTAGAAGCCTCCAATTTTTTTAAATGTGTCGGGGCTAGACCACTTCAAATAACTTCTAGAGGTATCTAATTTTGATAGTTAAAACTTCACGCGAGAAGCCCTCTAAATAGATTTTTTGTGCCTCAACATTTCTTGAGTAGAACCACTAGATAATTTCTGGTTAATCTAATTTAAGAAAAATCTGATATAGTGCTACTTAAAATAGCTTTTAGAGCCATCCAATCTTAAAACATTTGCTGGAGGAGGACTACTCCAAATAGCCTCTAAAATTATAAAAAATTATAAAAATCGGGAGAGGTCAACTTTAATTTATTTAAAAAAAGTATAATTTTCATAAACTCCACATTTGAGAACCACTCCAAATACGGTCCAGGCCATCCAATTTTCAAGCATTAACTTGGAGGGAGAATAATTCATTAAAAATAAACATAAAAAATCTTGCTATACCTCCTTCCTTCCCCCTCACACAAATAAGGTTCCACCACCACTTTTTTAAAGAGTTTTCTTATTTCTCATAAGTCTTAACATCATTTCATAAGCTTACAATTTGTGAGCCTCACAAAACTATATTCTCCCTATGCCCTTGATACTAAGTACTGTAAGAATGCTACCTTTCAGGGTAAACGGAGTGTACATGGAAAAACGAGAAAACCTTTAAAGGGGAATTATTTGGGTGTCACATGTAAAGTTAAGGATGTCATATAAATTATATAATATCATTGAAGGTTTTATAATAAAATATATGTTAAATAAACACGATTTGCCTTCTAATATGAATACAAAATAGCCAACACAAAATATAGTTTCTCTTTGGATTTTAGATTTAAATGTATTATGTAATTACTCTTTAGATTGCAGTTAATTTGGCGATCAAGTAAGACAGGAAATAATTAATTCTATACTCAACAAGAGCATACAAAATTGATCTCATGGTTTAATACAAAAATAGTTAATAACCATTGATTTTGTTTAATTTGAAAAGAAAATATACAACCCATTTGTTAACCGGACGTCCAATCTATATTCATGCGATATTTCAGCGCAATCGGTGGACTAGTTTTTGAGTTAAAGAGGACAAGAGACCAACTCATTTTTATATATAATAGATTACTCAGTTACGGCTAATCTCTAAAACTATAATCATTCATCCCCCAAACTTCTCTTTACACATTTACTTAATTTTATAGCATTGCTTTATTCCACACCCAAATACACTGAAGCGTGGTGTTAGGGGTTTGTAATTTAAATGCACAAATCCTATGGTATAGCTATAAAAAAAATTGGTACAAAGACTATTTTATTTGATTCCATAGTAAGTTGATGCATGGCTTAATAAGTAATTTTTGAATAATTCACAAACAAATTGGAGCACTTGAAAATAGTCTTAAGACAAAATATATTTGCGAAAGAATAATTATTATAAATATTTGTTAAAACATTATTTAAAAATAAATTAAATATTTAAACCTCACCTCAGAAGAACTAACAAAAAAAATCTTTTTATTTTTTGTTTAACATCTAAACGTTATAGGCCTACATACCAAGTCTATTACTCTATTTTGAAGTAACTTAGTTGAATATTTTTATTCTCCTTTTTATTTTCTGTCAATCCCTTGGAGATAGAAGTGTTTTGATCGTCAAAAATATCTAACTTAAGATTTCGATAAAATGTCAAAGTTTAATGACCCCCTGAAACCGAAACAGTTGTTTTCGCCCATATGCCCATCTGCCTCTCTGTATCTCTGACTAAAGCCAAAAACATTTTACCGATTAGATTAAAACTTGGTATCTAGGTCTCTTATAAGTCTTCCCCGAGAGGTTTTTGAATTATATATCCATCCCTAAATTTAAGGGTAGGTTATTGAAGGTCAAATAGAGAAAAAGTCAATTTTCTCGAAACTCACTCTAACAATTTTGATTAAATTTTGCATCCAGACACTGTTTAAAACATGACAAACCAAATGGCGAATTTCATTTTCCCATAAAAATAACTTTGGGGGTATTTTACATCTTCAGAAATATCCAATTTTGAGCATATCTCCGCAAATTTTGTGTTTTGTTAAGCATAGTCTATCAATTTTAAAACGGCTTCACTAGCCAGACAAATAAGTGTAATGTCAGAGTAGTTTAAAAGAATATGTATGAAATATGTAATCCCCACCAATAAGTCAAAATAGTTTAATCTAATAATTTATAAAAATTATTGAAACGATACTACTTTGAATTTGACCGTATTGGTTTGCTGAATAAAACCAAATTCAAACCGACGTTTATAACCAATAGGACCAAGTTTGTGTGATTATGCATCCAAAAGCGTTCATAGACGTTGACAATATGTGTTTATGAATACGCCAAGATAAATAATGTAAGACCACTGCGTGACAAACAATTAATACACACCTCTAATATAAGGATGTTTTAACCATTCAAACTCAAACAAGACCTAATTTACAGTGAAAAGAGTTAAAAACAAGTCGATTTTGTATGGATAAAATTAGCGATGCATTATTAACAAATGTAATCAAATATTGATTTCCGGCATTATATATGTATAATACATGTTTAGTATACTCTATTTTACGAACAAAAGTATTGCTAAAAATATCTATCATCTAATATACTGTACATAAATCTCCTATATATCGTATAGAGTCGAGTTGAAAGTGGCCCTTTTCTATTCTACCTTCCGTTGAGTTATCTCATGCAACCGCAGATGCTTTGAATGCTGTATATTAGTGTCCATCGACTGTTTGAATGTATTCGAATGAATTTGGGCCACGTACATGAAGGATTTACCATTATTGGATGTATTGCACATGGCTAAAGTGTCTCTATATTTTAATGAAAAAAATTAAAGATCTGAATATACATTTATAAGAAGAAATATTTGAAGCTCTTCTAAAAAGAAATTAAAAAAGACGATATAAAAAATAATGGTTCTATTCATGTACAATTGTACAGTACCTCTAAAATCAAGAAAGCACCATAAAAAGAGAAGCAAATTTTCCTTTCTCTTCAAAAACTAGGGTCTATTATTTCGCAGAAGAATCAATTACTATACTTTCGGTGGCATCTCGTCATCGACCTCAAACAAAGATGAAGTAGAGAAATAAACAAATACATACGATAGTCACTTTTAAAAGGAAATGACCATGGAAGATTAACTAAGCCTGAAATTGAATGAAATGAGTCAAAGTAATTAGAAAAAATAAGTCAATAAAAAAAGAAGCTGAAGACAGATTTTAAAATGTTTAAATCCACTGGTAAGCGAGGTGCTAATTTTGATCCCTTTTTAAAGAATTACTTACTTCATCGGAAAATGAAAAGATTTTTTCAATTACTGGGAATTCTGTAGCAAAAATTCCTGCTAGACTTTAAGATAAATCTTAGTCTTCCTGAAACGTTATATATCAAAAATAAAAATGTATTATAAAATAAATGTTTAAGAACACAAAGTTATCCGAAAGTCTAAAATAAATAAGTGTTATTATAAATAAAATTACTTTATTGCTTTAGTAAATTGTTGGGAAGTTAAATAGATCGTATTATTTTTTAAATGTTAATGGTTATAACTTGATTGAGCCTAAATATTACGGTAATAATAATATATCTAAAAATACCATTTTTGTTATCAAAAATTCTTGGAAACAGGGAAATATTTTCAAGCGCTTCCCGACTCAGGGAAATTTAAAGTCGTGAAAAATCAGAATCTCTAATTGGGGCCAATTACAGAAGTCCAAGGACTTGTCTATTATTAAGTTTCAATTTGAGTGAGGTACTTTGCCAGGAAAAGGAGAACTGGTTTGAATGAAGGTCTGAATTGACCGTCACTGATAGCGCCCTTATTCAGCCGTATCGCTTACCCAGCTGAACCCGATAAGAATAGCATGGCCTTAGTCCTGTTTTTTAGTTGCGTACTTGCGGGTAGTTCATTGGTATTGACTTCACTGGACACGTGCCTTTAGGTTCATGTTTTTCCTGGGATCATTCATATATGTCTAAACGTAGATAGGGCATCTCGTTTGCATACACAATTCTACTTAAATGTCGGTATATTTTATTTGATGGGATGTTTGCAAATTTTTTAACAGAAATAATCTACTCAAATAGTCTACTATTCTTTTCATCTAAATGACACGCAACACAATCTGTATTTTGCCTTACTAAATTTCTTCAGTTTACATATACAGTCAACTATCGATTCTTCGACCTTTCACGGTTCCCTGGAAAAGGGTCGTTATTTTGAAGGGGTCGTTATTGGAATTTTGACAGATTTTGTTCCACCCCTGACCTTCATACGAAATAATTGCATTTTGTAGAAAACAAATAGCGTGGGTCATCAAAAATCGTTCACAAAATCCAACCAAAAACGTAACCAAATCAAAATAACAATGTTAAACAATAGCATGGGTCGTCAAAAATTGTTCACAAAATCAAACCAAAATAGTAACCAAATCGAGAATCGAAATAACAATGGCAAGAGCAAGCCTGGCGTGTGATGTAGCGGCAGTCGCACGCGGGGAAACATTGTCTTGCTTGTGGGAGGGGGTGGACAGAGTCAAGTGCTATTGGCTGGCATTGATGAGGTGGTGTCTATTTTTATACCTGACCCACCCCAGTTACTAGTAATACAACGTTCACAAAGATAATTGCAACGCAGCGACCTAAATAAATGCAACAAACACATTTTACAGCCGATTTCCTTAAACTTTTCAACCTTTTTTCCCACATTTTTCACGGTTCCCCAAAAAAGGGTCGTTACTTCGAGAGGGACGCTATTCCCGGGGTTGTATAATCGAGAGTTGACTGTACATGTATACCTCTCATTTAAAAGGCATTATACTCATTCAAGCTCCTATCAAAACGCATACGTACTGTATATGCATAGATTCCTGGTATTGCGCAGTTCACTCAAACAACATGTTCATAGCTCAACCAATACTATATTTATAAATCATTCACCATAAATTTCAAATATTTGAGTAAAGGATTATATGAACAAGTGCACTGCTTATGCGATTTCCAAATTAGCTATAATATTATTGCCAGTATCGTTTCAGCTATGTAAATTTACAGACGAAGCAAAAGGGACAGAGGTTTTTCTATGGTTATACATGTGCGAGGATATAAAAGGGAGGTGATTGATCAAATAATGAATACAAATTGAAAAATATAAAAGGTGAGTGCCAGAGCGTAGTGCGTTAAAGATTATATAATGAACTCAATATTTTTAATGCACGTGACGATATGTGTTATTCAATATTTTACACACTATCACCACCACACCTTAAGGTAAATAAATCATATTGTATGTTTTCAATAGATCACAAGAAGATCCGAATCTTTTAATAGGAAACGTATTTTGTGATAAAATAGAAAATTACAGCCATATTTTTTTAAATTCTTGATTAAAGAAGTGTACACAATAATTCCAAAAAAGTGGGCATGTTTTAAATATATAGAGTAAATCGGTCACGTAAGGGCTAAGGATATAATAACTACAGTTTATTTTTTAGGAACAGTAGTGAGTTCTAAGAGCATGCAAGGCATCAGTGCATACAACCCTCCTATGACAACACTCTATGCTATATTTTAGTCTAGATAAATATTTGAATATAATTTTGTATTTCCACAACTATCTGTTTTTAGAATTATTCCAGTTTAAACACTTCATACAGTGTGCCTATCCAACGTTTGACTAGTTTTTGGAGAAAGGGGTAATAGCAATGCTGAATATAATTTTGTAGAACTTAAAATATAAAAGTTATCCTTAATAAAATTGATTAAAATTTCTTATTGACACGATAGGTACGAGTAATTTGTAGGCAAGAGTTAATGGGAAGTAACTGTTGTTGATGGTTAGAGTAGGGTCTATAGCGATGTTTATTAATAGAAAGTTGTGGTTTCAGCGCATGTAAATATTTAAAAAAAAATTCTATCACCTCAACATGGCTTTGTGTTTTTTATATAACAAAGCCAGCTATCTATGTTGCCAGCTTTGACACTATTCTACTGTTTAGTAACTTGACAAAAATGTATGCCTCTAGTTTAGAAAGGAAAACCACAAATATATATATACAAATATTAACCTATTTATATCCCTGTGTTTTTAAATAAAAATTAATTCGATGGAAGGTTTATTTAATGCCAGAATGTTGCTTTAAATTAATTCAAATGCTGTGTTTATTCTGAATGAGTTATTTCAATATTGTTTGTTTGCAGCAATACATGATTGTGATAGATTGGTTTTGGAGGCCAACGATTGTTAGTATCTGGCGGTCTTTTCTAAATGAGCACTACCGCCTTCTCTTAGTTTTAGGTTAATATATTTATGTGTGTTTATGGGGAGAATGGTGGGGGGGTGGGGATGTTTTGAGGAATTAAAGTCTAAAATTCAGGGCTAGAATATCTAACTAGTCACATTTAAAAAAATACATTATTAAAATTAATGAAAGATTTTCTGACCGTCGTGTGATATGTATTTAGATATTACAAATACAATTTTGCTCACAGCTAGTAAGGATTATAAACCATATTTAGCTATATAAATAAATTATATATATAGTTGTATTTACTTGCAATGTTGAAAAGTCAATTACATAAGCATGGTCTATCTAGAGTTTCGAATAATCTTGATAAGTTCGGGTTGCATTATTAGCTTTTGTAACTACTATACTGATGTCCTTCTTAACAAAATCCTACTATAATTCCAAAAGATATGTCAAATATTCAAAATGGTGGTGGTTGAACTATTTGAATATTTTTGTAAAAAAGAACTTCTTTTATTCCTAATTGATTACTTTAAAATAATGTTGTATTTTAATTATTTTTACCAACAAGACCTGTGACAGCAAGCATAGGATCTTATAACACCTAACCAATCTTGACAAGTATTCGTTTGTAAATATAGCATTTGAATGACATAAAACATGTTGATCCAAGGCAGAAGTGGCCAAGACATCAACGATGGAAGATTATGAATCAATCTTATAATGGTATAACTCAAAACATAACTATAATATTATTTGAGAAGTTTTAATTGGTCAGACGAAGATTTGTATTATCCGAACCAATGCTTTAAAAGGGCATCCAATCTACTTAATGTTTTTGGTGCTAAGCCCAGAGTAATATATGTAAGGATATAAGAATAGCTTTGCAGATTGAAAATAATCATAATGGTATTTTTATTATTTATGTATAGCATCTTATTTAATAAAATAACAATTGAGTGTTAGTTGAATATCTACCTTTTCTCCACCCAACTTATTAAGGTAAGTTTCACATACAAAGGTTTACAAACGAAGGGGTGCAAGGCATACTTGGCAAAAACCATTAGGTACAATATATGTTTCAAATAGGTTTTTCTCCTTAAAATATCAAATTTCAAACTTTTTTTAACTAAACTAATTGCATCTTATTATGGCTTACCATTTGATGCTTATAGATTATTCATTGACAAAATATAGCTTGCCTTGGCCAATGTTTTAATTAATCTATGACATGATACTAAATGTTACTAAAATTTAAATTGGTTTTATTATATACAATTTGGTCAAAATCAGTTAACATTTATTGTTAAGTCAAATGCTTATCTTTCATAATTTGTGTTTTCAACAACAACAACCTTCTGTTTTATAGTGTAAAACTTTTATTAGTAATATTTTATTGAGTGTGAGTCAATAGTTTTTGTAACTTATCATCTCAAAACACCTTAATTTTTTTTTTTTTTTTTTCAAAATTGTTAACATCCTATGTACTGTAAATTTTTACCTTATAAATGACGTTTGTATAAAAACAGTTTCCTCTAATAAATGTATGTAGTGTATATAACAAACTTGACAAAATTATAATAATATATATTTTCCCTAGTCCTATGGTCATATTGTGTCCACACATTTTAGAACGTATGTTGAAATTTTATTCCGTCGTTGTTATAGAGAGGTACTTCTATTAGAAACATATACATTTTAATAGTTCCTAAGTACTAATTACGCTAATGGATTAGGAATTGGGAAGGTTGAATTAGAGGAAGTGAACCCGCATTTGCGTGGAGGTAGAGTGGAAAACCATTTAGGAAAAACCACCCCCAGTTCATACGACCGAGATTCGAACCTCGATCTCCCCGTCCTCAGCAGTCGAGCTCAACACGACAAGCGCGTTAGCCAACTATGCCACCGAGGCGGGTATGTGGTTATGGTGTTGCGCTTCTTTTTTTAGGTATAAATATTGTATTTTTATATCACTATGGTTTGTGCTACCATCATAACATTAGATATAACGTTTAAAAATCTTTTCAAGAATATTATGCAACTAGTGAAGAAGTTTAAATATATTATGTCTTAATTATTTAATAGGTGTATACAGTTTTTTGTCTAAGCCTCATAGCACTAAAAGAAAATTGAGCGTCAGCATGGGTCATTGAGCTTATAAAGTGTAAATATTCAAATAAAATAACATGAGTTTTTTTCTTTCTTTTTTTTTCAAATCCTGGGCATCATTGTTAATGTTAAAATGATATTCAGGTTAAAAATAAACGTATGTTAATACTGTCCTACAAGAGTTGTAATGAGCCTTTTTTTTTAAATTAAATTAATATTAGCTTATGAATTTTTCAAAACCTTGGGATATCTAGCAGTGACATTTAAAAAATCGGATTTTTGGAAATCAACCTTTTATTTTTATGTTTTTAGCACCAAGTCCTAGTACCCGTTCGCGTTGTAGGCCTACACCTATGTGCTAATTACACTCATAGGTTAAGAACTAGGAAGATTAAATTTAGAGGAAATGTAATCAAATTTGCGTGGAAGGAGAGTGGAAAACCATTTATGAAAAACAACCCTCAGTACTCTTAACTGGGATTGAACCCCGATCTCCCCGTCCTCGCCAGTCTAGTCGATTGTGATTGAGGCATGTGACCACTGAAGCAGGTTATTTTTATGTTATTTTCATAATATGTTAACTAAGCCTTACAATGTTTATAAGTGTAACCCGATAATTTGTTTAACCACCAAAATTTATTTCTTCCCTTTTTTCCAATTTTTTAACAGCCATTGTAAGTTACGGTGAATAACAGTTGTGCCACGGGACACCTTGTCTCAAACGTTCGTAGCTTAATTGGGCCACGAACACTGACCAAGAGGATTATCGTCGTAGCTTAGTTGGACTACGTTCAATCGCTAGGAGGATTATAACAGATAATATACCTGCAGGTTGAAATGAATTTAGCCCCACTAATCTTGTTACCTTGTATTAGGCTAGGCTTGTTTAGGTTAGGTTAGGTCAGATTAGCATATTATTTTGTTGTTTCTTACCATCCATCACTTGATGTCTATCGCGAAGCTTGAGAAAACATTTACCACCATACTAAAGGAGCGCCACAACAGCCAGGGCAGAGTACAGTAGTACACCAGTAAGCCTTACTTACAATTTTCAAGAAGGAACTCGTTGCCCAACTGTAATGTGGGATTAACACTAACCCTTTAAACGCAGGTGAGATCGTAGTCCAAATGTAATGAGGGATTAACAATACCCTTTTAAACGCAAGTCATAACATGGAAATGACGCCCAAATGTAATACGCCAGGAGGTCAATATATTCCACAACAAAAACATAGTAGATTAATTATGTTCTATGTGTATAATCAATTTAGTTGAACTCTTATTGGTTATAAGATTATATTAGTTATATATCAATAAAATATTCTATGTGGACCCCGAGTTTGGTTGAAATCGAATGAAATAAATTAGGAAAATATTATATTTAAGTATTATGAGAAGAGATGCACTTTTGTTGTTTTAACATTTCTTCCACGTCTTACTACTCATCCGAACAAGCCCCATATATACACTAATGTTGTGGAGATGAGAAAGATGAAATTTATAATAAATGTACTCACGTTTTCGGGGATAATGAGTGCCAAAACCATCCTTGGTGCACGAGGCCAGAATTTAAACCTCGATCTCTCCATAACCAGCACTCCAGTCTCTGCGACAGAAAGCTGATACATTTACCTTATATTGCGTCAGAATGGACGGAAGATCCATCAGTCCGCCAAGCGTAATGAGTCACTTTGCCAACATGAGTGTATGTTTGTTTCCAGCCGGCCGATAATCCGTTGGTCGGAGAATCATCACGTTGCAGTTATATATTTTCAAGTGGTAGGCGCCACAGCGAACAGATTATCGGCAGGTTGGACTCAAGTAATCAAGGTCTATCCCGGCCCGTGCAATCCTACCATCAAGTTTGACACCGGACGTTTTATAAGTGAGGTACACCACAGATTGTGTTTGTGTAGTTTGTAAAGAAAATACGCCGCGAATCTTCCACTGTAGTGCGTCTGATTCAAACAACGACGGGAGTTCCGTCGCCGAAAATACGTGACTTATCTTAGGTCCAGTGTGGTGCAGTGGCGGCTCGTGTATAGGCACTTCGGAACTGCAGCACCCCCTATTTCCACTTGATATTATCGATAACATTTAATATAATGAGTCATTTTTTCTTTAATTCTTTCTTTATTTTTGTAGTACAATATATATTCCTTAAGCTTAATGTCAGTACTTCAGTAGCCATCCCCCAGTTTATGAAAAAGATACAAAAATCTTTGTATGGAACTGTGTGCTTCACAGTGCCAGGGACGTGGTGTTTGACTGCTGTGCACATGCGCACATAGGAGGGGGTGGGGAGGAAGGCAGGACTGCCAGGTATAGAGAGCACTGTTGCTCTCGCAGTGCCGGCTCTGGCGTGATGGTGGAAGGAAGTTTTCTTTGCTCAGCGTGTGTTGTGCCTAAAAACCGTGTACTATATTCTTGAATGTGATACAGTGTAGAAGAGTGTAGAATTAGATTATTATTCTGCTTACAGATATTCTATTTGATTCAATTTTTTTTTCAGTTCTTTTATTTAACAGAAAACTTTAACCATGGCCTTGCATCCCCAAGAAATAAGTTCTGTGACTGTAACTAAGGAAGTGTGTGACTATATATGTGTTGATATAATGGACAGATATTCTTCCACTAAAAACTTAGTAGCTGTTAAATTGATCAACAAGAATTGCGACACTAGATTTAAGAATGAACATTCCACAAAAGAGATAGCACTGACCACTGAGTCTTATCGCATGATTGACAAAGAAAAGCTTGAAACTGAACTAAAAGTATTCTATTTCAGGACTGATATTCATGAATATTGCAAATTAATTGAACTGCTGAAATTTATCTTGGAAAATAATCTAGATGTTTTTAGTGAAATTACGAAACTGATAAAAATCTTCTTGACAATTCCCATGACTATATCAGAGGCAGAGCGCTGCTTTTCAACAATGAAAAGAATAAAAACTTTTTAAGAAGCACTATGAATTTGGAAAGACTAAATGCGCTTGCAGTACTTTCAATGGGGAAAAATTTCCTCAATTGTCATCCAGAAAATTATTGAACGTTTTGCGCAAATTAAAACAATAAGAATGGATTTCATTTTAAAATGAATAGATCAAGCTTGAACTGTAACAATTTAAGTTAAAGTAAGTAAAAAAGTTCGTTTTTTTTTTTTTTGCTGTTAAGATTTTATCAAGTCCCTGAATAAATTTCCTTTTACATAATTTTAAAACAAAGGCTATAAATGGTCTGGAACAGCGCCACCACTAATTTTTGCTACGAGCCGCCACTGGTGTAGCGCCAGCCTAATAAGAGTTTAGACCAGTGTCCTCGAACTCAAATTATTCTAAGGGCTAAATTCACAAACTCGGGAAGCTATGCGGGCCACACAGTCTAGAAACTTGTTTGCTTAAATAGGCCTATATTCTATATTTTTGTTGTCAGCCCGTCTTACTACCCACCCGGATTATGCAAACTTGAATCACGTTTGTAGTTTAGGGATAAGTAAAGTAAAATTTGGAGGAAATGTAGTGGGTTTGAGGGGCGATGTGGGAAATCATCTAGGGAAAATCACCCTCTACATCTAGCTGGTATTCGAACCTTGACCTTGACACCCGCAAACTAGACCAGAAGAGCCAAACATTAAATCCACGTGCCTTTCAATGTTAGTCTAACTATTTGATTCTAAGTATTTAAAATTGTTGTTGTTGGCCTGTATTTTGAATATTTAAAACTGAGATTTTCTCAGATGTTTTATGTGTGTTAGCGAAATACTCAACGCAGTTATCAATTAAGGTAAATAAACATTTCCACAATCCAGTATTTAAAATAAAAAATATATATAGCAATGTTTGAAATGGTTTTAAGTTTTTTTTTTATCTGCACGCTAGAATTAAACGATTATACTTTTGGTGAGTTTATGACTTTGGGCCGGATAGTAATATAAAAGTATCGCAGACAAGCGAGCAGGTCATAATTATATGTCCCATGGGTCGAGAGTTTGTAAACCATGGTTAAGGTCAGGGATCTCCAAACTACAGCCTGTGGGCCACACCCAGCCCGTTCCAAGATTCTATCAAAAAACAAATTAATTGTTTATCTTCGTTATTTATTAACTACACAGTTTATTTGACATGTCTAGTTTCTGTCCGCCTGCGTGCTTCCCCCCACGACACCAAGCCATGATGCTGTCCGAATTGCAAACCCTAATTTTCAGTCGCAGGCGCCATTCTTTATAGCGACAACAGAACGGTTTGACTGTGACGATTTTTAGGTAGTTCCAAGTCTCCCGGAAGAGGGTTATTATTATTATTATTATTATTATTATTATTATTATTATTATTATTATTATTATTATTATTATTATTATTATTAGCCCCGCGTCTTACTACCCGTTCGGGTTATACGCACTTACGCTAATGTGTAATGGTAGGGTGATTGTGAGATGAAATGAAGGACCTACAGTTTAACGTGGAATCCGAACCACGGTGGAGGCCTGGCAGAGGGTTATTAAAGAAAAGTTCCCAAAGATGTTGCCGTATTTTTAAAAAAAAGTAATTATATTGACTAATTAATATAAATATAATATATTACATATAAATTGATTCATTTCTCACAGAGAAGAATCAACGTCAATCACTTTTATCAAACCCTGACTGGCCTTGGAAAGTGGATTTTTTTTAATAGACGTGACTGGCCATATGACTTGAATCTCAATTTGCATGTTGAAACAAATTAGATTTATGATCTATTTGCCCATGTCAAGGCATTCAGGGCAAAAATAATGCTACTTGAAGAACAAGTAAACGTTACTTTTGCCCGTAAAAATGTGTAAAATATATTATGTGGCCCACATAGCAAAATGTTTGGAGACCCCTGGTTTAGGCTATTCAACCCCCGATGTCGGTAGTATTTTCTTTATTGAAGAAACATTTTCACACAGTTTTATCCATAAGTGCTTAAGGCATATCAGCTTGAACTGGAATAGCACACATTTTAAAATGTCCTAATGAGATAGATACTGCATGACAGGAAGAATTTGCCATTAGTTAAAATGAGACTTTGACTTTCATAGTAATGAATTAACTATACTATAGGAGGACTGTTAAGTCATTAATAATTTGAGTTAATTTGTAATTCGTATGCTAATGCAATCAGTTGGTTACAGGGCCATGCTCACAGATAGAGGGGGGGGGAGGAATGGGGGTTCAAACCCCTCCCATTGAGAAATGAATTTACACTAGATAAAAGAGTAATAAAAACTGTTCCAGTAGTAGATTTCAGCGAGGATCGATATTTGTAAGACTCCTACTTCTCTGAAGTTTAATGTATATCTTGGACAAGCCGTTGGTATCTAAGCGTCACCACGGTTGAGTGATGCGAATGATTGTGTGATTTAGTTTGTGCTTACATATTTTATCGTCCCAATAAAATACAAATATTTAAATTCTTTTTTATTACTTGGAAACATCTCAATAATATTTTATATGTCACCATAACTATATCACATATTAGGTTATTGTATTGTTCTACAGTTAATTATACCTAATCATAAAAGTTTGATTATTTATTGACCCTCTCCCCTTATAAAAATCCCGCGTACGGCCCTGGCTGATTATCATAATAGATGTTTTCCTCTAACAATAAAGTGATTTAGATAGATGCTTCATTTAAATCTCAGTACAAAAGTAGGGCTAGTCTAGATTTATTTTTGCAGTTACCATTTAGAGAATTCAGATGTAACTATATTATTATTATTATTATTATTATTATTATTATTATTATTATTATTATATTGGCAATAATAAAACGAGAGGTTCACTTAATATTATTTAATATATGAAAATAGTTCCAATAAATTTTGTAACACCCGTGGCCGAACGTTCTTAGGCGTCATTCTCGTGAGACTGGCCTGCCTATGATGGGGAGATCAAACACCGATTAGATCTACCGAAGGTGGTTTTCCCTAAATGGGGTCTTACTCTCCTTCCACGCAAATGTGGGTATATAACGTATAAAATGCTTCCTTACTCATCCCTACTCCATTAGAGTAATTATCATCACATTATACATTGGTGAATTGTGGGTTTATTCTTTCACAATGATAAATTAACTGCCGGGGACTGGATGGTGTTCCTGTCAAAGTCTTAGTTAGATTATAAGACAACTGAAGTTATGACAGGCCTAGCAGGTCGGTAATGGAAAATATATGGCTTGAATTAAAAACTGAGCTGGACCACAGGCTGGAAACTATAATGTATCTAAAGTAAATTATCATATTAAATGCGTATAGCCTGAACAGATAATAAGACGCTGTGATAAAATAAAAACTTTGTAATTATCATAGACTATTTCATTTATAAAATTTGTGTGACATTTCTATTTTAGATTAATATTTCATGAAAGGTTCCACGAATATTTATTATAGGCCTATCTCATTATCTAGTACTTGAAACGTGACAATGAGAAGTTTAAAAATTCCCCAGTGACGATGCCATGTTTACAGTTTGTACTGTATTCGATGAGTCTTTACTAACTACCTTCATTAATGAGCCATAGCTAAAATAAATTTTGTCGATTGATTTTTTATGAATCGTATAAACTTCTTTTTAGCACCTCGTCTTACAACCCGTTCAGATTATACGTTTATGTAATGGTTTTAGAAATTAGGAAGGTTATATCTAGAGTAAGTGTACCCGCAATTTACTGGAGAGAGAGTGGAAAACTATATTGGGAAAAACCACTCCAGATAACTACACCCATCTGGGATTTGAACCCTGATCTACCTGTCATCATAAATCTAGTGTAACACTAGAGTAACGCCTTAGACCATGCGGCTACCGAAGCAGGTATCGTCTTAACTAAAGTTACAGTAGATTTTACAAGTGAATAAGCTATGATGACGTGGACCTCCAATTACCTTTTATGAGTCCTATCCAGTCCCGATATATTTGCAAATTCATTGTTTACGTTTTGGTCTTATTACTAAGAGTGACGCAAAAGAAATAATAAACGAGCGTATAATCATTAATAGTTTGTATGACTTACAGACCTACCAATTGAACTAATTAACCGCTTATGTCATCATTGATGACTGTTTTTATGTTTACTATGAATAATACAGTTTCTTATTATCAACATGTGACTAATCTATTTTAGAAATATCTTTTAAAAAAAATTGAGATTAGGCCGAAATGTAAAATAGAATTAAACCAATATTTCAAATAATACGCTTGCTGAACTTTTATTTTTACTCGCATGATATTATGATAGCTTGCATGTAAACCGTTGATACTTTATCAATCGAATTGGTGGGCAAAGGTATTAAAGGTCAGACTCATCTAGTCCAGCTTGCTTGTGACGTGGAGATAGAATTTCGAAACCTGTTCAAGTGTATTTATGATACTTTTTACTAAATGGTTTACCACTCTCCTTTCATGATAATACGAGTACATTTTCTCTAAACCCTACCTTCCTAATACCTGCTCATTAGCTAATTAAAATGCCTATACATCGAATGGGTAGTAAGTCAAGACACGTAGGAATAAATAAAGCAAAATTCTATAGCTAGAATAAAATTTTGTTTACAATAATTACAAAAAATAATTGAGGAAGGGAAGGCGAGAATGTTGCCCAATAAAAAACTTTGTAGCAATAAGCCTCTTACCCATTTCAGTGATAGAATGGCTTAAGGCCTCACTCTCAAAATACACTTAATTATCGATGATGGGAAAATCAGGGTTTGAATAGCGGTCGGATATACTGAGTTTTTTCCCTAAATGTGTTTTCACTTTCACTACACGCAAATGCAGGTAAACTTCCTCTAAATTCGATTTCCCTCATCCCTTACACACTAGCCTAATTAGTAAGTTGCATAATGTATTAAGACGTGATTCTAAAAATAGTAAGCTTCTCTTAGCACGTTAACTTTGCTTCAACAGTGATAAAATAGTGATCTAAGATTAGGTTCAGATTAAGAGCCCATTTCCACGAGCGTATTTAGCAGCGCTGTTGCCGCACGGCTGTTAGCAGCACTGCTTTCTTTTGTTTTAAATGGTTGTGTTTCCACGAGTGTGCGCGGTTGAATTAGCAGCGCTGCTGCCGCGTACGATCGCCTGTCCTCGTAACTAGCCTCGGCGTTTCCTAGCAGCTAAATTAAATGATCCTGTTTCCACATGCGGCAGAACTACGTGTTGTTTGATTATTGGTTTGTTTGTGTGTGTACATGACATGTTAACGCTAAAACTCTAAAACTTAACATGAGATATTCAAATTATTATTTTTTCCAAGTACTGAGTTTTACTATTCTTTTGGGTTTTGTCTATATACTAACTACGCTTATGTGTTAGGAATATATAAGGTTGAATTTTAGAGTGTTACACATTTTCGTGGAGGGAGAGTGGAAAACCATTTAGGAAAAACCACCCTCAGTACACCCGACTAGGATTCGAACCCTGATCTTTCAGTCATTGACAATCCATTCTATTGTGAGAGTGACGCCTAAACTTTCATGAATATAGGGCCTACATACAAATTAAAGGTTCGATTTTGCTAGGTTGGGTAATATTAACATCAACCTGTCATAGACAGGCTTAAAAACTAGTTTTATAATAAAAAGAAAAAGTCATATTCAAATTCCACGATAGCCATTACAAATATTAAAGAACTATTGAGATTAATATGCATAGCGAACTAAACTAAATTAATCTAATCTAGCAATATTTTATTAATTTTGGTTAACATTTTTTTGTTATTGTTATAAACACTGCAAAAATACTAGTCTTAGCTCACACTTTCATCCATCCCAGCCTAAATGTTAGATGTAGTATCTTAGTTTAGCTAAGATAGTCATGTACCACAAAGTATTCCAAACATTTCTGAAAACTTAACTGAACGATCGTGAAAGAGTGTATGCCATTTATAAATTGCCTTAGAGCCTCGACAATGCATGGAAATACTCAAATAGGCCCTACTGAGTGAAGTTATCAATCGGTGGAAAAGAGATAGCAATTGGTGATTTCCGTAAAGAATTTTTTAACCAGTTGAATACCATTATCATTTAAATAAATAATCAGTTAAATTACCAATCAATCAATGACTACCGTTTTATTAACATAAAGTGTTATTACTATTCAACGGAAAAAAATTAAAATTTATTGAAATAAGTAGTACAATTATCATCATTCAACGGAATATTATTTAAATTTATTGAAATATTTAGTGCAGTTACCATATATTGGAATATTATTCATATTGATTGAAATACTTAGTAGTCACCATTAATTAGGTTACTATTCAAATTTATTGACATAAGTAGTGCAGTTACCATTTAATGGGATATAATTAAAATGTATTCATACACGTGGTAGAAATTACCTTTCAGTTAAATAATGATAACATTTAGTTAAATACATACAAATTATTGACAAACAGGGGAATATAACTACTATTTAGAGAAATATATAGTTTTATTACTAATCAATGGAAAATAACTACTAGCCTGTGAAATACTTGTGTTATTAATAATTACCAATTAAATAAATATAACTAACAATTGCTGAAATAACAAGGGATTGTGTGGAAATACTCTGGAAATAAAACTAGTAACTTGTTTAAAAATGTGTATGTACTTTTTGATAAATGTAAATGATACATGCTACAAGACTATCTACCGTGGGAAATAACACCAAGGTCAACTGTGTCAAGACTGTGTGAAACCCAGTGCCTCAGAAGAGCATTTAAAATCCGCAATCAGATAGCACTACATTAGGGAAAGCTCAGGTAAAGCTAATAATTATGTTATGTGAAAAGAAAATGGTTAAGCATTTAGTTGATACAAATTTGTACAAAGCTAAATTTGAAAATTAGCAAACAAATGTTTTCATGTTAAAAAGTATGATTGAGTTTAAATATGAATGTAAATATTTATTATATTACTTACACAACAGTGTAACTTATTTGCTTTGCCGATAAACTCGGGTAAAGCGAATAACGGACCTGACTAAATTGAATATTACTAAAATGTAAGTTATTTAATTGATTAAACATGTATCTGGCATTAAAAAAATCACTAATCAAATAAAGTCTTCTAACACCTTAAGTATATACATAGTTTTTACATTATTATACTGTATAGACGTAGAGTGTGTGCGTATTAAGATTAATTTTAAGTTTAAGTTCTTACTAACGCAAATAAAAATTTTAAAACTATAAAAACAAGAGTACATTGAGACGATATTGTCATAACAAATAGGTTATTCACTTTGCTTTATTCACTTTGACCAGCATACACCCTTTGAATTTTAAAAATATAATGAAGAAAAGTGTGATTTCAAAAATCAAAATAATTAGTGAGATATACAAGATAAAAGAACGATATTAACCAGTGCTCGAATTGGGCCGGAACGCACCGAAATGCCGTTCTGGTTGATACGAACAAATATTAAGCGCGTTTCGTTTGATACAACACAAGTTTAAAGCGTTCCGCCTGCACACTAAAATGCTACTTCTTCGGTCTTACTATCATTTTCCAAAAGTATATATATTATGGTCTGAACAAACCCAGATCCTACTACGTGTCTGTATAGTGCATTTGATTTTTAACGGACCTAGATGCTCGTTACTACGCTTCTGTATAGTGTATTGTATTTTGTATTATACTGGGTTTTCCAAGAGTTTGCTTCACAACAGAGATGACGAATCCTATAACAAGACAACGACTTTAACACAAATATTTTACAAATGTTAATCTTTCACCTCCCCTTTTGTAAATTCTATTGTGGCCTGTGGCGATTATTTTTGGAAAGGGCATTTGCTGTTTCTGTTCGTAGTTAGAAGATTTATACCTTCAGTGTAACATTGACTTTCATAGTGTTAATACCGTACGTACCTATCTGAAATTGTTAACTGTGTGCCACAAGTGAACCAGAAAAAAAAACATTTAATAAGTTCATAAGTCTTATTTCTTTTTATAAATTATGTTTCGCATAAAATTTTATTTATCTCTTCAAGCTAGCTTCAATATTTCCTTGCCATGTAAGTTTTATAACTAAACTTTTTTTTAAAAATATTAATTGCATTGAATAAAATGACTAGTGGTGTCTGTTTGTTGGCCGCTAAATCTTTAGAATCTTAAATCTTCAGAAATTTAAATGTTTAAAAACTGGGCCTGATCAGTAGTCAGAATTTACATGTAAATTAAAGTCCCAATATAGAAATATGTGATGTCTGAAATACGAAAATAATTATATACAAAATCCCAACACGCAGGTAATAATGCAGGTTTTTATAAAAAAAAAACTGTCCTGGTGTCACCTGAAATAAAACTTAAATACATTAAAATGTACACGTAATAGAAAGGGCTTTACATCAAAGAGTTAAATATCTGGTTGTTTCTGCCACTTTATTGAACAGTGGAACAGTGTTTGTTACAAAACATTTTACATCAAAACGAAAATTGTCATATTAAATAATAATACTTCTTAATATTCTCGTAATTTTTCATAATTATGTAAAGCAATTTAAAAAAATCAAATTTTCTGGTGCCATATTTTGCCTCTTCTGTAGCAATATTTTGTAGGATGAAATCCTTTTTACTTCACAACAAGTGATTGGGTAAGGTTTTCATATTTCTATCATTGTAATTCAATTAATTTCATTCTAGTATTTTGCCCACAAATGATAAGTATCCTTCAGATGTTTCGATGTTTTAAGTGTCTTATCTTTTACAAGATTGAAAGAGATGTGAAACAACAATGCTAAAGTACCTATGAAAAAAGGGACAAAATAAAATAAAGACTACGAATATATAATGTATGCTATTATTTATTGTAAATAAAATAAAAAAACTTGAAATGTAGTAATATTCATAAAACTTGTAAAATGGAATGTTCAAAATAATAGGTTTGGCTTCGTTTGGTAGCTCATTCCAAAAATGCATACAAATCCTAACATTCCTAACCAAACACATCTGTATACAAAATAATTTAAGAAAATAAGTGCCACTAAGAACGGAGATATATGCAGTGTGCAGATGATAATAATAACCTTAAAAATATGTTGTTGTTTTTTTGCAAAATGACTGACAAGCTTGCTGAAAATGTAAGTGTGTAGAAAACAGTTTCTTGCAATGTACGTTTTGTTACCCGTTTCGTGCAAGGCTTGATCATTATGTTGGCAAGCTCTAACTACAATTTTGTCGGGAATGAAATTAATTTATTTCAGCTTCCTATAGTTAAATATTGAGTATTAAATTGTAAACAAGACTTTGACTCTTTAAAATTCAATATCACGTGTTTTAATTTTATCTTTGTTTCATCAGTAGCTTTTTTTAAAAACAAAATACTCTGTGTATATTTAAATATTTGGAGATGCTACAGATCTATATTTCCCAAGCACAAACAAGCACGTTCTTATTAGTAAAATAAACTGACTAAATGGTTTACAGAAAATCAATACGATAGTATAGGTACTTAGGCTTTAGACTAGTACCCACCTACATAGTTAAATATTGGATATTATTTTACTGGGGCAGTGTATTTTTCATTTCAATATAAATCTATATTAATTGATTGTAATTATCAATGAATTAGATTAGGTAAACTGCAATGTGATATTCATTTTACTGAAATTCAATTAAACTGTCATGGCTTGGCATGCAACTTTATTATTATTAGTACCCGCCTCGGTGGCGTAGTTGGCTAACGCGCTTGTCGTGTTGAGCTCGACTGCTGAGGACGGGGATATCAAGGTTCGAATCTCGGTCGGGTGAACTGGGGGGGGGGGGGGTGTTCCTAAATGGTTTTCCACTCTCCGTCCACGCAAATGCGGGTTCACTTCCTCTAATTCAATCTTCCCAATTCCTAATCCATTAGCGTAATTAGTACTTAAAGCGTTATAACCCGAACGGGTAGTAAGACGCGGTGCTAAATATTATATTATTATTATTAGTAGTAGTATTTAGCACCACGTCTTACTACCCACTAGGTTTATACGCTTAAGTACTAATTACGCTAATGGATTAGGAATTGGGAAGATTGAATTTAAAGGAAGTGAACTCGCACTTGCGTGGAGGGAGAGTGGAAAACAATTTAGGAAAAAACCACCCCTAATATAGCCGACCAAGATTCGAACCTCGTTTCTCTCGTCCTCGGCAGTCTAACTCAACTTGACTAACACGTTAGCCAAATACGCCATCGAGGCGGCTAGCAACTTATTGAAGTATGTATCGACAATATAATAGTTTCTACCATTGTAATAGTTTCTTGCTGTAAAATAGGTTAAGGAATTATTGTTTGTCAGTTGTTACCGTTCCGGTTGTTAAAATTTCCCAATTCGAGCACTGATATTAACTATCAAAAATGATAGGTTACATACAGATTCCCCAAAACAAACTGGTAAAAATATTCTGGTTGATACTTCAGAAATATTTAAGAAAGAACAAATAAATATGGTAAACTTTTCTGCACAAATGTTTTTCACAAGAATGAACTCAAACGCAAGGATTTTCTAGTTAATTAGCAGCCCATACATAGTTCTTACCAAGTCTTAAAGATTTACCTTCAACACATTCCAAGAAATAATCATTAATCCCTTGTGAATAAAAAATAAATAAAAACTTTACTATAATAATAATAATAATAATAATAATAATAATAATAATAATAATATGAGTGTAATGTATTTTATAGAGAAGAAGGGGAAATATTAAAAGGGGCAACTATCTATCTATCTATTAACTTTAAGTCCAGTGACATCATTAAAATATAGTACCTAAAATAGATGATAAAAGTATGGTGTACTAGCTCAGATTTAAAATTAATACAATACTTTGAGTTCAAAACCAAAATTTACATTTAACAACAACAAAAATTACTATATCGGGGTAAAACTTAAAATAATAATAATGCATCAAATCGAACACGAGACTCTCTCAGGACTTCTGGATCACGTTGGGAATAATCATACCTTTACTGTACCTAGTCAACAATGGACTCACCTTCCGTACAACAATACCGGCCTCCAAGGTCAGCATCCCTGGGAACTGCTTGCAAGTGAGAAATCGCTAAATATGGGGTTTCTTTTAATAACAATAGTAACAAGGTGAATTACATTGAATGATGGTGATAATAATATAAATTAAATACTTAACAATGGATTTGGTTTAAAAAAAATAGATAAGTTTAGTTTTACTTTGATAAATAATGGTAAAATCTAAAATTTTACCCTGCCTAACAGACGTCTGCTAAATTATATAGCTAAAATACAATTCATAATTCAAATAACAATTCAGTAATTTGAAGTATTAGTATAAAATAATCTCAAGTCCATTCTTTGTGGATAATTATTGAGATAATAACATTATTATAATTTCTTGAGACACTCTAATTAATAAAGGCTACGAGTTAAAATAAATGAATAAAAGAACATAATACATTGTATTCGTGTCGAAGGAATGACTCTGGCCAAAAGATTCTTTCCAGAGTCATTGTTAAAAAAAATTAGCTTGAGGGGAAAAAAATAGAATTATTACTTTAGAATAAAATAACAAGAAGTCTTGAAATTGTAGTGGAAAAGATTCATAAGAATATAGCGTCTGCTTAGTGAGGCCAAAGCTGTGTATATATTAATATTTAAAAACAAAAATTGTTGATATCACCTCTAAAGATGTTCTGGGAGGTCGTCGTTGATACTGTGAGTTGGTACAAAACTCACTAAAAATCCAAGACTCGTCATTGCAGAGGTCTACCAGTGGTCTAAAGTTGTCGTCGCGTCTATGATAGTCATTTTGATGAACACTTGAAATATTATTTTACGAAATAACTGTTAAAATCTCCGTTTTTATTGCAGTGAAAATATTGTGTGTCATCTCTTTAGCTCCAAGACACCAATCCCGCTTCTTTCTTCCAATTCCCGCTTTTCGGTATTTCTC
>JBCFYV010009882.1:51269002-51310576 GCA_039000515.1 Timema cristinae
AAACTTTAACCATGGCCTTGCATCCCCAAGAAATAAGTTCTGTGATATAAGTGAACATCAACAGCTTAAGTTTTCACAGATATCGCTCCATGAGAAAGTTACAGTTAAGAAAAGAGGTCGTTAAACACCTGATATACTAATATCTCAGCCAGGCAAAAGCAACAACAATAAATATATTCGTAGCTTTAATTTTGAATGGTACCAACGGAAAAGTTGGCTTTGCGGCTGTGAATTAAAAAATGCACTGTTTTGATTCCCGTGTTTGCTGTTTGGAGGTGATGTACCGTGGACAAAAGATGGTTTTAGAAATATAAACAAAATGAAAGAAAAAACTGAAAAGCATGAGAAGTCAAAGAAGCACTTTGATAATGTTGTTTCACTGCCACTTTTAGGAACCGTAAGTATTAAGGAGAAACTTAGTGAGGCATACACACTTTCAATTAATGAGCATAATATAAAAGTTAAAAAGAACCGTGAAATTTTGTCCAAAATAATAGACTGCATTTACTTTTGTGGAAACTTTGAAACTCCCTTACGTTGACATGATGAAAAAGACAATTCAGTAAATCCAGGGTATTTAGAGGATTAGTAAATTTTTCATCTAAATTAGATTTAGATTTGAAGAATCACTTAGAAACCGGTGCAGTCTTCAAAGATGTTTCTAAGACCATTCAGAATGAGATACTTGACTGCCTGCTACAAATATACCATGAGGAGTTAAGGCCGGAAATTAGAAAAGCTTCCTTTGTAGCTGTCATGGATGATGACACAACAGATGTTTCGGAACACACTAAAATGGTCCTGGTTCTACGATACGTAATGAATGGAGAACTATTTAAGCTTTTTTGCGGATTCTTTATTCCAGAAATACAAAATGGTATAACAAAACGTATTTTAGAACAATTGGACATAATCCTTCAAGGAAATGGACAAAAACTGATAGTTCAGACATTTGATGGTGCAAGCTCATGAAAGGCAAAAAAGCAGAAGTTCAAGCAAAAATAAAAGCAGTTCATAGTAATGCACATTTCATTCACTGTTATGCACATCAACTTAATTTAATAATGAAAAATGCAACAAGTATTACAAGAAACGCAAGAATCTTTTCTCTAACATTTTGGCTATTCCAACATTCTTCTCAAAATCACCACAACGTCTGTCCATTCTCAAGAAACATATAGATGTCAGCATTCTGCGTCCATCCTTTACAAGGCGGAATCTCAACATACGGACTATAAACAGAGTTCATGAAAATTGCCTGACTGACTGCCTAACTGACTAACTGCCTGACTGAAATTCAGTCAACATCAAATGCAGATCAAACCATTGCAGAAGCAACAAGAGTTTTAAAATACCCGAATGATGATAATTTCAAGTTTTGGATCGAGCTTTTCCATCAGATTATGCCTATGTTGAAATAATTTACAACCAAATGCAATCTCGTGAAATTAGTGTGTTTAAAGTTAATGAATATATAACAAATTCCAAAACTTCTATTTTAGAACTGAGAAACTCAAAGTTCTGTAAGAATCCTTCAAAGACACTAATGGCAGAAGCTAAGGAAGTGCGTGACTACATATGTGTTGATATAATGGACAGATATTCTTCCACTAAACACTTAGAAGCTGCTAAATTGTTTAACAAGAATTGCTTCACTAGATTTAAGAATGAACATCCCACAAAAGAGATAGTACTGACCACTGAAGCTTATCCCATGATTGACAAAGAAAAGCTTATAGCTGAACTAAAAGTATTCTATTGTAGGACTGATATTCATGCATATTTCAAATTAATTGAGCTGCTGAAATTTATCTTGGAAAATAATCTAGATCAGCGGTTCCAAAACTTTTTGAGTCACGGAGCACTTCTCAGGAGAGAAATTCGTGACGGAGCACTATCGTTGCCCTTAGACCATGTTCATTTTTGGCTGTTTTTACGTAACTGCATTTTCAAGTTGCTAGACAGTTTTTTTTATCATATAACAAAAGAACGAATTATTTTCCGAGTTCAAAATAGCTTATATTTTGATCCAAACTTAATGTTTCCCATTGAAAGATATTGAAAATTAGAACTTTACGTTTTTTTTCTCTAAACACTATAGTTGCACATACGTGTATTCGGCATGAAGGCGGAGATATTTTTATCTAGCACCTACATAGGTAGTAACCGAATGACAGCATTATTGGCTCTGGAAACGAATTTTTAATCATTTGGACATGTTAAGGTGGGGATGCAGGGGACGCAAGAAAAGGCGAGTGTTTTTGCATTTTTTAAAGCAATACATTTTTTAGGATCAAATAAATTAAATATTGCTTCTATAGAATCATAGAGCTTAATTTTCTTGACATGGCGAGATCAACATTTCTTGAATATCTGTCAAGGATGTCCTGGAATTTAATAACAAATTTTTCTCTTCATTTAAAAAGTTTCTTAGATAATGCTGCTCTGTTCACGACAGATATTCCACAACTAATAGGTCACCATGTGAAGAAAATTAAACTCTATGTTTTTATAGAAGCAATAGTTTTCTTATTTTGGCAAAAAAAAAAGATTTGCTCTAGAAACTTTAAATTAACTCCCTTAACTCGCGTCCGCTGCATACTCACCTTAAACATCAAGTTTTATTCATTATAAATATTTTTTATACACTAATTTCATAGAAATAAGGAACTTACTTAAATACATAAACGAAAACCAACAACAAAAAACATAAAGTAATGCAACACATTTGAGAACAAATTCAAAGCAGGTAGTGTAACTATACAATACTACTCACCTATATAAGGTATTACTGTTTCCAAATAAAAAATGTAGCTTGGTATCGAAAAAGAACGATAAAGCATAGCCAAAGAACTTAGATTCTAATGAGAGGGATGGGACTGTTTTGATTTGCACAATGTGGCTATATCTGGTTTAATTTGGGACAGCTGCAACCGAATATCTAGCTCTGCATTCAGGCGGGATCTATATTTTGTTTTAGTAGCCACATAAGCAGAGAATCCTGATTCACATAAGTAAGTTGTTATAAAGGGTAAAAGGATGATTTTCGCTTTATCTGATAAAACTTTAAATTCGTCTTTTAGCTGACACCAAAATTCTGTTAGTGAATTCTTAGTTGCAAAATTGTATTTTACCCCAGAATCTGATGTCAAATCAATCATACACTCATACTGGTGTGATGTCAGACAGGCTGGCTTTTCCGACACAGCAGAGTATGGGTTTACAACCCAACAGTTCTCTTTTATCTTATCGTGGAATTCTTCTGGAAAATAATAGTTGAAACTATCAAGCAAATTTAGCAGATGAACGTGAAACTCATTTAAGATATATTCGGGTACGTCAGAATCTAGTTCTTCTCTAAATTCTTTTACCATTGGGAAACTGTCTAGATTTAGATTTTTTCATTGAATCCGCCCAAAACTTTATTTTCTTTTTAAACGCTTGTACTTTATCGCTGGCGTCAAAAACGATTATTGATTTCCCTTGAAGTGAGATACTTAAGTCACTAACTTTTTTAAAAATGTCTGCTAAATACGCCAATTTCATAAACCAATGCTCATCACACAGCCTGTTTCCCAAAGCGAAGTCGTTGTCAATCAAGAAGGTTCTGACTTCAGTCCTCATTTCAAAGAGCCGAGTCAAAGCTTTGCCACGAGAAAGCCACCTTACTTCTGTGTGAAGAAGTAAAGACGTATGTAGACGCCCCATGTATTCACACAACAGCTTGAATAGTCTTGTATTTTTAGGTCTAGATTTGATAAAATTAATTACTCTCACGCTTTCGTCCAAGACTTCTTTTAGGAAGGGTGGCATTTTTTTCACAGCAAGGGCATGGCGGTGGAGGATGCAGTGGCTACTGCTGCATTCCTTGACTTTTTGTTTTATTCTTGAGATAGCGCCGGACGTCTTCCCAGTCATGGACTTTGCGCCATCCGTGCACACATCAACGCAGTTATCCAATGGGATGTCACTCACTGTGAAAAATTCTTCTATTAATTTGAAAATTTCAGCGCCAGTTGTGTTAGTTGGTAAAGGCTTGCAGAGAAGCAGATCCTCTTGAAAAGACTCCAAGTATTGGTAGCGTATAAATAATATTAAAATGGACAATCCAGCCACATCCGTTGATTCATCCATTTGGAGCGAAAACTTAGTACATTTCATTCGTGAAAGTAAAGTAGCTTTCACATCCTCTGCTACGTCCCCGATTCGTCGCGAAATCGTGTTATTTGACAAAGGAACGGTGTCTACTAGTTTCGTGGCTTTTGCATCCAGCATACATTCAACTATGTCCTTTACACAAAGCTTTATAAGGTTTTCAGCGATAGTATGGGCTTCGCCAGCTTGAGCAACTCGGTAACTGACTAAGTAGGACGCCATCAAAGCCTGTTCATTAACTGTTTTTGAGTGATAAGATATAATTTTCTGGGCTTGTGTAAGTTCACCATACTTCCTTCTGAAGAAATCAGTCGGTTTGCCCTTTCATTCTGGATGGACCCCCTCAAAATGACGGCGCATTTTTGCTGGGAACATCGCACTGTTTGTCAAAACTTTCATGCAAACTACGCACTGTGGTTTGTTGTCACTAGTATCAACAAATCCAATATCCAAGAAGGAATCGTGATACTTCCTTTTTATAATTTTTTTACCTGTGGCACTGATCTCCAAAGAACTAGTACTAGGCAGTTCTTTCAACAGTTCAGAAGTTTCTGTCACACCTCCTGTCGCTGATTCGTCTAAAAACCCTTCATCCTGTCCAGAAATTCTAGCATTTGCAACTGCTCCATCTTCTTCCACACTACAATATAAAAATAATATTCGTATCATCTGGGTAAATAATATTAATGATAATAATAAATGTCAAGTATTTAATAAAACAATTGATCAAAGAACCATTGCTCCTAAATTAACGTTGAATATTGTTTAAGAATGTAAATGTTTCTCGCATGTTTGCTCACAATGCTTGTTAAATGTGAGTAACCATCTTATCCAATCGCTTGGTGACATCAAATTGGCTGCAGCTTCAAGGTTACTACCAATTAACAGGCTAAAATTCGAAAATAACCTGAGCTGAAATCTATTTTTGTTAAAAGTGCAACAATATGTACAACATGCAATGCATATACTGAAAAGTTTTTATTTACTATTTAATTTGTATAAAGTTGTATGTACCTTAGTCCCTATCTCTTCTTTTAGGTCCTGTGTTATTGGCATCCAAAGATGTTACTTGTTTTAATGACACACGCTCTTATTCTAGCAGACTCCAATAGATAAACACTATTCAACGTTAAAAAAAATGCATCTAACATAATATTTGTACATACCTGTTAGCTGTTAATGCTTCCATAGCTACTGGAGGAACTGTGGCGGAGGTTTTAATAGTCTTTTTTAATGATCCAGACTTCAGCCAGCGATCCATTGAAAGCAAATCTATGATATTTTCTAAATCACTACGTAGGTGCTCCAAAAAACCTGTAATAGGCAGGTGTTTCGTCCTCAAGAGGGAAGATCCATTAAAGTTATTAACGTAATTATTAAAAAAAAAAAATCACACAACAAAAGCACTCGTGAAAAAATAACACCGCAATGCAATTTGACTTGTTTCGACTCTCGACTAAACATTGAATGAACTGCAACAGAATGAAGGAGCGAAGAAACAAAGAGTTTTTAATATACAATTGAGACTTTCCAGAAAATTCTGTAAAAGTGTCAAAGCTAACAATCGGATCTTTAAGTACGGTGAGGCTCTCATTGAGCCGGGATTAGCCGACGCCATTGAGCCTATCTGTCTGGTTTCGCCGCTGAAGTCTGTGTGCTTCACGGATTTTCTCAATGTTTTGTGTGGTTCCGAGAAGGTGCGGGCGGGTAAACCTGAATGAGGTGATGCATGACAATGCACTTTGGATCCATAATACTTGCTATTTACACTGCTTTACGGCACGATGCAGAAGCTAAATTATCTCTACACAATACTTATCTAAAAACAGTTCATGACCGCACAAATAAACAATTTTTGAGATCTTGTCACATTTATTTTATTTTTATTTACAATCTCTCCACGTAGCACTTGGAGATGTTTCGCGGAGCACACTTTGGGAACCGCTGATCTAGATGATGTTTTAGTGAAATTACGAAACTGTTAAAAATTCTCTTGACAATTCCCATGACTACATCAGAGGCAGAGCACTGCTTTTCAACATTGAAAAGAATAAAAACTTTTTTAAGAAGCACTATGAATTCGGAAAGATTAAATGTGCTTGCAGCACTTTCAATGAAGAAAAATTTCCTCAATCGTTATCCAGATTCAAGGAGAAAATTATTGAACTTATTGCGCAAATTAAAACAAGAAGAATGGATTTCATTTTTAAATGAATAGATCAAGCTTGAACTTTAACAATTTATGTTAAAGTAAGTAAATAAGTTTTTTGGTTAAGATTTTATCAAGTTCCTGAATAAATTTTCTTTTTATACATGTTTTTTTCCTTTTACACAATTTTAAAACAAAGGCTAAACATTTTCAGGAGCAGCACCCCCACTAATTCTAGCTACGAGCCTCCACTGGTTTTATGTACTAGTTTTGTTAAGTTTGATTGAAAAAATCCAAAAAGGGTTAATATTTACCACTCCCCGCAAAAGCTATATGTCCAGACAGTGTGAATTTATCCACAGAGTAGAAATGCCTAACATTTATCCAGCTGAAGTAAAACGAGAGGGAGGTCAGTGTAAACAAATAAAAATCTTTGCTCTTAATTGTTAATTAATAAAATTCATCTTGCGATTTGAACGGAATTCTTGATACTATGGTTAAAGGGGATTATGTACCAGTAATCATATAAGTTAAGGACTTATGTTTATTTCTATAATACAGTAGTAGGTATAAAAATAGAGTGGGATTCCTGGGTTTTCTTTGTCATCATATGACAAGTTTTATGTTTTTTGTCATCTTTACACACAGAAGCAAAACAAATCTCTAATGATAACAAAATTAATATTGTAAAATAAATGACATAAAATCCAAACAAATCAACAAAAGTCTCATCAATCACAGAATAACGGTATTATCTATAACATGAATATTCAAAGAATGGCATGGCATGGCACCAAAATAGGCAATGGTTATAATTTTTAATATTATAAACGGACCCACCCAAACAAAACTTGATCTTTCAGACGTCAACACATTTTTCATGAAATTTAGGGATCCAAAATATTACATTTTTCAAAATATTAATTTGTTGAAATCAGGAACGAGGGCACGGGGAATAAATTACGGATGTGTAAAGGGGGTCAAACTTGGAGGGGAAAATCACAGCACTGTACTTAGCAATGTAGGTCACTTATAACGGTAATGCTATCAAACAGGATGCGAGTGATTTGACTCGTCAGAGGAACGGGGGTTCTATCTGGGCGGGCACACTACTCTCGTCTATTCTATTTTAAACGTGAAATTTATTTTGAAAGTAGATAAATTATTCTTGACTATATTAAGTTTGTCAAACAAAACTATATATTACACGCGTTCTTTTGACGGTGATTTATAGCAGCATAGATAGATAATATAATAGGATAGTAATACTTTTCTTTATGATGACAGCTATACACACATTTTCTATAATGTTGAACAAATTTGACTTTTATTTTGGACTTTCAGTATGTAAACATGAATATGGTATCTTAATTTATATGATATATATCAAGAGTTGGAAACGTGCGGCTCCGGAGCCATATGTGGCTCCTATCCAGAAAAATTGCTGCTCTTTTCATCAAATGTAGTTCCTTAAATATACAAATATGAGTTGTTATTTTATCATTATGTTTCACAACCTACCCTTCAAAGTGACATTTTTTTGTATCAATGACTCATACATAGCTATTACTACTGTTACAGATTTGTGCATAGCATTAGATTCATATCCTTAAAATTATCTAATATTAATATTCGAGATAATATACATACATAAATTACACCACATACATCAGCTCTATCTTTATATTTTGATTCCTAAAATAGACGAAATATTGCGCTATTTTAAATTTAGGGTTTTATTATATGGAGATACTTAGCCAAATGTAGTAATGTCATGGAACATAAAAAACAGCACCGGGGAACATTATTGGAAGAAGCCTAATATGCAGAATTGACACCGAACAAATTTAAATCAAGAAGCACTGGGCTTGGAACTAATTCCAGAAATATTGCTTCTTAAACTCCGACATTATCATTATTCGTTTTTAAGATTAAACTCATACACAAACTAATGAGTATTCAACAGCAATAAATACAAATAATAATAAAATCTATATAATTATAACTAGGATAATAAACATTTATTACCACAGTAGCAATATTTGTCATTTTAATAAGATACATAAACACAATTTGTGTCACAGGCTTACTATATGATAAATACATAATAGAAGTAATAAATTCATAAAAGGTCCAATCCTTTAATAAAATCCATACGAATATTTTAGAAAGCCACAGTAAATATTAAAAGTGTTCATTAAAGGGCCATATTTTTATATGGCCCACACTAGGTCAATACCCTGAGTGTGAAAGGGTGGAAGGGATGGTCAGAATTTCTGGCCCCAAAAATCTCTGCTTGCACAAAACAAGTGGGCCTGCATTAAAATAATACGTGCAGATAAATAAGCATTAGAAAAAACCTTATCATACAATATTGATCGCCAACAGAATAAAACTAGAAAAATTAACAAAAAAAAAGTTTTCTATAATTTCCTATAAAAACGCATTCTTAACTTATTTCTAAAGTATTTACGTATCATATAAAAGTATTTGAATTTACGAATAAATTGTTTATGGTGTTATACAAAATCTTTATAATTTAAAAATTATATTATTTATGTAACAAGATAAAAATTAAATTAACACATATAAACACTCTCAAAAACACAGGTTTCGTTGTAATAATAAATGTTTGGCTGTTCAAAATTCGTGTGTACGATCTCATTACAATTTTTACACGCTCATCTGTAGCAAGTTAACATGTCACACACAAAAATCTAGAGCTCACAGTTAAAAAATTTCAGAAACCTTTTAAATTAATGATGTCAATTAAAACTTTAAATGCTTGATACTCATTTTTTTTTCTAATTTAAAACATTGTCAGAAACTACTATTCTGAGTGATAAATTGGGTTTCTATCAATTAATACAGTTAATCATTTCCCTTAAAACTCACTTCAGCAAACATAAGATCAAAAGCCAATATTAAGGTGGAGCAATCTCCAGCCTACATAAAGTTTAATTGAAATAAGATTGCTTATTTAGGTTAAAAAAAACTATGTTTACTCATGTTAGATTAGCAAATAATAATGTTCTAATGGCCTAATCAAGTTGTGTAACCAAAATAGTATTAAAAGTGCTGTATTCACAATAAATACGGCACAGACGTGATTCCACCTCACAAGGGAAAATATATTGGATATTGTAGGTGGTAAACTCAGGCTTCTTCACAACCGTCCAGTAAATATAAAGAGGTGACATGTTATAATTATTCATCAGTGAAAACAACATGGTGTTTGCAGGTGGTAAAAACTAGCTTCTTTACAAAAGTCAAGAAAAGAGGTAAATCAAGTTGTTTAATTACGATGAAAATCGAGCACTAACCAGTATTAACATAGCACAAACGATGGGCGCTTTCAAAAACCAGGTGGCTAAAGGTTGGGTGGCCAGGGTGATACATATCAATGACTCTCCTCTCTGTTACTAATGACATGCCCTCCTCTACTCATTTCCTATTCCAAGCTGTCACTAGACAGAACAACAGATTGATTATTAATTTTGTTGCTGCTTTTGAGGGAGTAAGCCTCAGTAAGGAGAACGGATTTTTGAGAGAATGAGAATTTGGAGTATTCTGCCGGAAGGTGGTGTGGTAAGGGGGGGGGGGGGGAAGGGAGGGAAGGAGACAGTACACAAAAGTTCTGTAAAAGTTCGCTAAAGGATAGGATATTGCACGCAAAAGTGTGTTAAGCGAGGTAATGATTCAAAGCTGTTGACAGCATGAGTTTGAAAAGTAGTTATTAAAAAAAACCTTCCTCGTGGAGGCAAAAATCAAGTACCTAACGGCTCTGAACGGATTCACCATATGTTTGAAATACATTTAAAAAATTTAAAGAGTAAAATCAAAGAAAATAAAGCATTACAAAGGGCTATATAAAAAATGTAATTTTTAAATTTAATAATAAATATTAAATATTTTATAAATTAATAAGGCGATCATAATGTAATCTTTACAAGATCATCTATAAAAATTCATTATGACAATTACAAAAATCCTCTACTTAAGATTAATAGTTTTTGAGATACCTACTTATCTAATTCCTCTAATTAAAACGTAAATTTGATAAAATTAAAAAACACATTAGGAATATTTTTTTAAATATTATAACATAGCAAGAATCTGTTATTTGGAGCCAACAGTTTAATTTCTGTAAAAAGTTCCGAGACCTAAACCTAAACCTAAACCTAAATAAAACAAAACAGAAAGTTTGTGTGCTTATACTTTTAGTTAAGGCAGAATATTTAATTTTGACAAGAAAGTTGAGTACTCATTCCAAATAAAAAAATAAGTGAAGAAGTAGTGGTTTCGAGATTACTAAATCAATTAGAAAAAACTACTTCTTTGTGTGGTAGTAGATTAAAATTAATCAGGCAGACATGGGGATCACTTCAAACATCTCTAAACGTATGAATATTTTAAAATTTCCAAAGCTAATAAAAACACTTCTTGGAATGGTAAAAATTGAAATATTCATCTGAATATAGGAGAGATAACCCAAAATAACCAGAAGTGATTGAAAATTTAAAAATTTAGTTTCGGGAAATAGCGTTGGCTGGACACTTATACAACAAATATTAACAACCACTCACACTTATTAATATGGTAGGAATGTGAAATTTATTGAGAAGGTATAGGGACTGCAGAACAGTTTTTAATTTTATAATATTCCAAACAAAGGCCAATGAAATAAAGAAAGTGTGTAAAGTGATTGATTGAAAAACAAAACTCGTAATATAAAAAATAAAAAGCCATGGTATAAAATATAAATAAAATAGGAATGTACCCCGGGTGACTAGAAGAGTATGAAAGTCTATACATTTTAAAATAAAGGATTTGGAAAATAGGAAACTTAGAATTTCAAAAATTAATGGAAAAGAACACATTTCATCATGATATAAAATTGAAATATTATAAGCAGGTACGAAGACTAACCCAAATAATCAGAAAATAATGAAAATTTATAACTTCAAAATTGATTCCAAGAAATGGTTTGCTCAAAATTTCCCAAATTAATATAAAAACAACTTATTTTTATTTTAGGAAATAGAAATATAGCAGTCATGTAGAGGGAAGGACCTTTCCGGTTAGTCAAATGACGTCTGAACTTTTAGAATTATTTATTGGTGCTTTATTTTGAAATAAGTATGGTTAGACCTTCATTGCTGTTTTTAGTGGTCCTTACACCTGCCAGATAAATGTTAGCTGTCTATCACTCTATCACATTGATAGGTAGTTTATTCTTTTAATTCTGGCAATTTTGAACTATAACATTTCACAAACCTCTACTTATAAAGATAGAATATTTAACAATAATTTTGTAATTCGAAGCGTTCCTTCGACATTCGTTGCAAAATATTTTTTTACATTCTTTAAGGATTTTTTCTACATAAATGCCTCCTCCTTAACCCTTCCCATTTCTTATATTCCAGAATTAAGTTTTGAAATTCAAAATATTCATACTTTTTAGTTTATTTGGAACAGTTCCTAAGCCCACTTGGTGAATTTCAATCTCTACCACCCAAAAAAAAATTCCCTCTTAGAAATTTTTATTTTGGTATCTGAAGGGATTTTTTACATTCTTGAGAAATTTAAATTTTTCACGACACCTAAAAGTGTTTTTATATAACCCCCCCCCCCCCCATACCTTATTTCCCGTGGTTCCATTAAAAATGTTGAGACTCTTCTGGTAATTTTAAGTGCACCCTTTACCTTCCGGATTTCAGTTTTCTACCATGCCGAGAAGAAGTTGTTTCTACTAATTTTGAAAATTTCAAATGTTAAGACTTATCTGGTTATCTGGAGTTGTTCTTCCACCTTTCTGCCAATTTAAGATTGTCTATTATTTTTGAAATATATTTTTTGTTTATACCTCCCTAACCTACCCTAAATTAAAAAAAAAAAAAATTTCAGACTTTATGATTATTTGCAGTGTTCTCCTCAACTCTGTGCCAAATTTTATTTTTCTACTTAATCTAAAATGTTTTTTTCTAATTCGATCTCCTCCATTTAACAGAGCCCTATTTTGAAATGTACTGTTTTTAGATGTTTCTGGTTATATGGGGAAATCCCTCTACCTTCCTACCAAATTGTAGTTTTACAGCTCATTTAGAAGTGGTTTGACTTTTTATGGACATACACACATACACACTTAATTTCTGCGAGTAATGTGCGAAATCTGGATAATGTTGAAATTACTCGGGAGATGTTAACATTATACAATTGCTGTGGAAAAGGTCAGAAATATAAAGTAATTTATCTTGTTTGTTGACCGTATCTGTACATTGTACAATCTAGAAATTAGCCAGCAATATTTGGATAACGTTGAATACTATTTGTAAAACTAACCACGTTTCAATATGGATTTTATTTTGGAACGCTATTTTGACATGGGACCTGAAATTGAATCATTTAAATGCACTGACATTTGAAATGCCTCCTTTTGATCCTTTATTTTCAACTAATCTAACATTTATTTACTTTATCTTAGTTCAAACTTTACCTGTAGAATATATATTATATTGTATTTATGCTATTGGCAGAATAAAGCTACAGCCGAGTTACCGTTGGCTGTGATATCAATGATAGCTAGATCTTAGTAATCGATGATATTCATACGTCCATAACAGACTATGCCATAAATATTATTAAAGAAAGACTCTGAGCACGGGATTATCTTTGAATGGCTCAGTGGAAGAAGTATTGGTGCGATAATCCAAAGATCCCAGATCCGATTCCCGTGTCCAGATGTAATTTTTCAATGTATTCGAGGTTAGTAATCATTTTGCTGGGACCTTCAGTTATCTAGGAGACTCACCCACTCTCTAGTCCTGTTTGCCAGTGACGAAGAGGATGGGATTCGGAGATCGACTGAGTGTACTGGGAGTGTTTTTCCTAAAATGTTTCTCACTCTCTATTTACACAAATTCGGGTAAATTCCGTCTAAATTATATATCAATCATACTTACCCCAATAACAAAATTAGAAAATTGTGCATCCCGGATGGATATAAAGGCACGGTGTAAAACAACAACTAATAATCAGGTTTGTGTTAAAATTCTAGAGAGGGAATTCAAATGGGAATTTCATACCCAATGAGTAGTTCAGGAATAACTCTTTCTCATTTTTGTGTGCATCGCGTCTCACAACATACATATTTGTGCTATTCGCATAATTAACCACCTCTGATAGGGATAAGAAAGGCATTATCATAGAGGAAATGCACCCAAATTTGTATTGAGAGAGATTTGAAAACTTTTAAGTGGAAAATACCCTCACTACACTTAAACGTGGCCAGGACTAAGTTATAACTTCTCCTTTTCAGGTGGGTCAGAACCTGTAACCTATAGGCATATAAATTGGTAGAGGCACATACACAGCAAAAATATTAAACGTTATTAATGGAGGCTTCACAGGTTTTCCCAAAAGATTTTCCTTTATATTAACGCAAATGCTAGGACATACTGTATGCTTAATATATTCCAATGGTCCAAGTTTCGCATCTTATTAAATTTTCTCTCGATGCAAGTATCCAGCCAGAAACCTCTTTCAAGTTCAGTATTTGTTCAGTTAAACATATTGTTTCTGAAGTGCTAATTTTTTGTTTATTTATTTTATTTTATTTATCTTTTTTAACAAAACTTGCCATTATTATTAATAGTTCACCTTACATTCCTCGAGATATTGGTTCTAATTTTAGAGATTTATCAAATACAAATAAGCAAGGATAAAAATAATTCAATGAAAGAAAATCTATTTTTATAACATAAACTAAAACCATAGTTATTTATAATAAACTCCCTTCTATCATTTCGGATCATCAAATATATCCTGTTTAAGTTTATTGTTTCTCCTTAATATTATACCAGCTTTCATTCAATTTTCAATTAATTTGACTTGCTATCATGTATACATCATACTAATATACTAATCTTTTATTATTTACGTTATCAACCAAATATATTTTTATTTGTCATTAAAGATTTAACATAAGGCCTTCGAAATTTTAAGTATATGCCTATAGTGTTTTTTTTAGATCCACAAAGAAATAACGAAAAAACTGTAGGGATAGAGTTTTATTTCTTGGAAACCAGTAAAAATAGTGAAATGAAAACTTGCTTGACGTTTGTACTCAAGGCTAACTGAACCTATAAAATGAAACAATGCAAAATGAAACTTAGTTGGGAAAGATAACTGAAATGACGTGGGAATTTTCAACAAGATACTCCCAGTGGAGACCTTGTTTCTCTTCTGCCATGTCCTGCCTCTACTCACGCATCGTCGCTTTGTGGGAACCAAGTGGAAGGTCAAGTTGAAGTTCCCATCTTCACCTTAACTTTGTTTTAATATTTGTTTTTTAGCACATGGACCGACTCTTTCAATTTGCTCTACTTTATACAACAGCATATGTCTTTACTGCTCCCAATTTGTTCCTCACTAGCTCTTCATACAGATACTGCACATATCTTCACTGCTCCCAATAGCTCTCCTCACTTGCTCTTCCTAAAAGATACTGCACTTATCTTTACTGCTCCCAATTTCTCCTCACTAGCTCTTCTTACAGATATTGCACATATCTTTACTGCTCCCAATAGCTCTCCTCACTTGCTCTTCCTAAAAGATACTGCACTTATCTTTACTGCTCCCAATTACTCTCCTCACTTGCTCTTCCTAAAAGATACTTCACATATCTTTACTGCTCCCATTTGCTCTCCTCACACGCTCTTCCTACAAGATACTGCACATATCTTTACTGCTCCCAATTGCTCTCCTCACTTGCTCTTCTTACAAGATACTGCACATATATTTACTGCTCCCAATTGCTCTCCTCACTTACTCTTCCTACAAGATATTGCACATATCTTTACTGCTCCCAATTGCTCACCTCACTTGCTCTTCCTACAATATACTGCACTACTGATCCCATTTGCTCTTCTCACTTGTTCTTCTTACCAAACTACTGCACATATCTTTACTGCTTTCAATTGCCCGCCTCACTTGCTCGTCCTACAATATACTGCACTACTGATACCAATTGCTCTCCTCATTGGCTCTTCCTACCACTATACTGCACATATCATTACTGCTCCCAATTTCTCTCCGCTTTTGCTCTTCCTACACGATACTGCACATATCTTTACTGTTCCCAATTGCTCTTCTTTCAATCTACTGCCCATGTAATTACAACTTTAAATTGCATTCCTTGCTTATTGTTCTCATAACGTCGCTGCTGCTTTAATTCACCGCCCTCAATTACTTTTCCTATGAGCTAATCAAAGTGCCCTTGCTCCATAGTTGATGTTTTTAAAACCTACTACATGTAGTATATCTGCTAATACCTTCATTCTATTAAATAAAATGTATCCACAAGCTACTAAAAGTGCTTCTGCTGATTACATTTTCTACCCTTACTTTCTGTTACTACAAGTAAATGACCCGCAAACGTCACTGTTAATTTCATTGGCTCTTCTTATTTGATATTTCAAGATGCTTTGCATATATATTCCTATCGTTTCCATCCACCCCCTTTAATTCATATCACTGCAAAGCTTCTGCACATGTCCCTGTTCTCATTCGCTACCATTAATTGTTGCCGCTCTAAGCTACTGCGTATGAGCGAGGGTTTTGAGAAGACGAAAAGGGCTTATTATCTTTTGAGTAACAACGTTCTACCTTTAAATAAAAGTGTAATCGGTATAAGACTTGAAAGTTGCCTTAACCCAGTAACTGCCAGCAATGTTTGTATAGTGGAATTTAATGAAATATGCAAAAGTAGTGCACTAATAATTGATACACCACGTTTAAATAAGTATGTAGATTTGTAAGCAAAAACATTCATTTATAGAAAATAAAAAGGTTGTTATTAAATTGTTCAAATTAAATTTTGAAAGTATAAATATATACTCATAAAATATAAAATAATTGGCTTTTTCATTTAACCTTTAAGACAATGATTCAGTAAAACTGTTGAATGTCAGCTGGAAGAAAAGAAATTCAGAAATTGTAGAAAGCTAATTTTAAAAAACTATATCTTTTCTTTATAGGTATAGTAAAATTTTTAAAAAACTATATATTTTCTTTATAGGTGTAGTAAAAAGCAAAATAATGGACTTGTTAATGACAATATGGTAATTATAATAATAATTAGATAATGAATTTTATTGTTTATACACACTTAGTTCAAGTTAAGCTATATTTACAGCCGTAGCTGGAGAATAGTGTTTTTTATTCAAAGCATTGAGTAGCCATTCAAATATATATATTCCTTGTTTTCTGGAAAAGTAGATACAGGATGCATGAGGTGAGAGAGAGAGAGAGAGAGAAAGAGGCATCCAGGCATGAGAGAGATGGATTGAACAAGTATAAAGAGAAGGAAAAGCAAAATCATACGAAGGTGGTGTAACGTACTAACACAGAAAGAAAGAAGCACCTATTATTCACTCTCTCTCTATATACCTAACTAAATTAATCTTTCTTTTTTTCCAAGAATTATAATTTATTTTATTATGTAGTGATAGTAATCTAAAAGTTCTTCTCCCACATTTCTTGATATGCGAGAATTAGATGACTGGTACAGCTGAGTGTTTGAGGCAAGCTAGAGCTTCTGGCCAGAATGTTTGCACTCTTCAGTTAGACTTGCAAGTTTATATTGGTTGCAAAAAAAAGTCAGACTTCATACAGGATACAACCGATGCTAGTAGTTTTGTGAGGATCCCAAAAACTATAAGTTAAAACATTAAAGTATTCATTTTCAAAATAAATTCACACACACCTATACTTTTAAATTAAGCGAAAAATAATTACCTAAACATGAGAATTGAACTCGAGTCCTTTGACTGTGCTCTATAATGCTCTACCAATGAGTCATCCTGGTTTGTCTCGTATCCAGGACCACGATACGAATCGGGATTGCTCAATGGTATAGTATTGGCACACAAAGCCAAAGGTACCAGATTTGATTCCCACATAGAGGTTGACATTGTTTAAGATAAGTTTATATATATTAATGCATAGCATACAGTGCACAATTCATTATAACACAAACAGTCCTTATGAACATATGTCCTATGTTTGATGGCTCCTGAAATAAGTCCTTCTAGGTTTCTGCTGGAATTGTTAATAGCCCTACTTGATACAACCCTGTTGCATCTCTTGTCACTACTGGTAAACAGGCAGAGGTGTATCAAGTAGGGGTATTAACAATTCCAGCAGAACCTTGGAAGGCCATATCTCTGGAACTCGAAGAAAACTAGTTAGTAACACAAGTATGGCTACTACAAGGCATTTCAAACAATAAGACAATTTAATTTCAGTCATCTGTGTATAGTGACCTTTAATTGGCTAGAGCCTTTCCTAACTCATTGGCTGATACACTTAAGATCCAAGGGTGTTTTTTCTTAAGTCCGTGCATAATACATGTAAAGTTAAAGCTAATGCAAATTTATGCATTATGCACCACTCGCTATTTTTAAATTTATTTTATGCACAGCGTTTAACCACTCGTTCGGGTTATACTAATTGCTAATTTCTCTAATGTTTTAGGGATCAAAAGGTTTGAATTTAGAGGAAGTGTACCCACATTTACGTAGAGTATCTTGGAAAATCATTTAGGGAAAACACACCCTTAGTACACCCAACTGGGATCGAACATTTATCTTCCCATTATTGGCAGTCTAGTCTATTGCGGGAAATAACTAGATGAAGATATTAGTGCAGGTTTGACAAATTAAAATAATACTATCATACAAACTACTCAAGGTAAACACAGGATGTGTTACAAGCTGCCAACACTACAGTAAACATGTCTTTATTAGTGACACTTAGAAAGGGAATTTCCTGGGAAATATCAACATCTCAGAAGAAAATGGAAGGGGATTCAGGATCTGACGACCACAGTTAAATCATGAGATGAGAGAACAGGATAAAAACTGGATACAATTTTATAGTGACCTCGAAAATGCGAAAAATTTCATGGCGACAAAGATCAAACCATGAAATGGTTACAGTAACCAGTCCAACATCTACACGAAAACCAGGAAAAATTACGAGGTGTTCTAAACTGGGGAGAGTGAAATTGTAGCCCTTAGAGACCCCAATACCATCCACCAATGAGAAACTGTTGATGGTAACAAAGACCACCACAAAGAGCTGATCAGATGGATAATAGTAGTCTACGCAATTTGAAGACGGTAACAACTTTACCACACATTCAACTAATGGCTTCACACCTCAGTGCTCGCTACGGAAGTTGAAGGAACCTACACTTTAATTTAAATATAAACAAACTTGCAATGCAACAATACCCGACCACAGGACTGATAATAAGCCGCTTTATTAACTTTTAATAATTTTTTTAAAGGGAATAGTGTTCTAGACACTTAACTTAAATTTACTAAAAGAGTTAATTTTTTAAACAAATTGATAGCTTCTTTAAAAATTAAATATACTTTTGTGAGCAAACATATTTCTTAATACATTTTCACAAGCAGTTTAATAATACGACTAAGATTTAACCAGGCTTTGTTGTTTTCTTCAAAAGTCACATGATTGTTGATGTGAATCAAATAATTTTTTTCTCTAATTTCACAACTTTTTTTTCCAAATAGCTTAACTTCTTAATAAGTTACAATTATTCTCATTTTTTCAATTCTGTTATATTTTAATGAAAAATGCTGAAAATTACACTATGACACGGTGATTAGATCGATATGGATTATATAGCTTGTACATATTATCCGTGGTGTAAAACATGTTTTAAAGTAATAATAATACTTTCTGAAGCAATTGCAATGTCTCCCTACAAATAAAAAACTTGTATGCTAAGTTATCATTATCACCACTCCTTACTACCTGTTTAGCCTAAACGCATATGATAATTACTCCCATGGAGTAGGAATGAGAAAGGAAGCATTATAGAGGTAAACTATCCACTTTGCGTGGAAATAAAGAGTAGGAAACAATTTAGGGGAAAAACCTCTTTGGACCCAACCGGCACTCAAACTCTGATCTCCCCGTAATCAGAAGACCAGTCTAACAATGAGAGTGACGCCTTAGACTCTTCTGCCACTGAAGTGGGTGCATGTATGCTAAACTGCCATGTTATAATACCCGTTCGGGATATACGTTTATGAAGTAGTTACGTTAATGGTTATATTTATAGGTAGGGTACCCAAATTTGTGGGGGGGTAGAAATGAAAAGTATTTTGGAAAAACCATATTCACTACACATGGCAGAGATTCGAACCTCCAGCTCCCCATGTTCGGCATTCAAGTCTACTGCAGAGTAGCGCCTTAGACCATGCTATCAACATAGTGGGTTCCATCATTTTAAATGTCAATTACCTTAGCTTATTTGGTTTATCAAGACATAAAACATTAAATTGAAAATGAAGTTCAATAGTAACTTTAATAAAGTAAAAAACTGCTGATAAACCTAAGCTATAACTGCCAGTAGATGATTTAATTCAAATATTACTATAAAATATAATTTTCTTATGAATTCCTCGTTAAAAAAATTGAAACTAGAAACAGGGGTACCCATCCTCCTCAAGCCCAATGGCGCAAATCCCCAAATATTTTCTCTACCCCGCCTCACCCAAAATCCTATTAACCATATAACCATTTCCGACTGAATTCACATCAAGGTCACAGTAAGTATTTTGTAAATACAGTAAGAGAGCTTTTTGGATGAGATAATTAAAATCAGAAAAGCTAAGAAAATAAACAGATTATATTTACAAGAACAATTTCATGTATAAAAATTATACTACTCACACTTTTCGAATGAAAATAGCTCTAATATTGTAAAAACGGTTGTTTTGAAAAAACTCTGAATGTCATATAAATAAAACAAATATTTTACCTTAACCTGTTGTATAAAAATAGTTTTCTTCATTAATAAAAAAACTCAATAAATGGTACGGAACTCCACACGGACTTTCTCGCTATATTGTTTGAAAATAGAGATATTTACTCAAAACTCGTAATATATGTGAAACTAAATAATATACACTAGCAAACCCAAGCATAAATTTCACTATACTTTTGTAAAACTTTTTTTTAGTCCTGGTTTTTTGTTTTTAAAGAATTAATGTCCTCATTTGTATGTTTGGACCGATAAAAAAGATCAATGTTGGGCCCCAGGGGTCAACACTTCGTATTAAAATTTCAACTTCCGGTTAAAATTTTCTATATTTTAATAGGTGTTGCAAACCTTCATGCCATCGCATTGCTATTAAATTCCTCATTTATAAATTTTGACCAATAGAAAATGTAAATATTGACTATTGAGTCTAAAATGGATATAGATTATTGTTGTACAAACATTTCTCCTAAGAGGTTGAAGGAAAAAAACACAAACTTTTAGAAACTTACTTATATTTAATTATTTTATGGCATTGGAGAATTATTGCGTTAAAACTTAAGTAGTATCTCTTTACAACTAAAGCTCACAAAATAGTATTAATATATTTGCCAATATCTCAGAAACGGTTGGATTTATTTCATTTAATAGTTTTTTATTTTTAATAGTACTACAATTTTGCAATGATAAGTTATTTAGTATCTCAAATAGTTGCGGAGATACGTAAATTTCTTCTTCTGTAAAGTACCCTAAAACTCATTTTCATGGTAAAATGAAAATAGCCAGTTTATTTATAATCTTAATCAACACCTAGATACGAATTTTAATCAAAATCGTTAGAGTCGATTTTTTCTCTTTTCTCCCGTTCTTAAACTACTCTTTAATTTTGAGTTTAAGCAGACACACAGACAGACGCCATTGCAAAGACCACTTTTTAGGGTTTGGGGGTTCTTGAGACGTCGACATCCATTCATAATTCAGGTTAGATTTTCTTTTGCGGTAGAAATAATTTTACCTTTTGGGGTTCAAAAAGTTAAAAAAATATATATATTTACGTATAGCTTGAAAGTTATTGGTTTTATAAAAATATGCTCTTTATAAAATATTTGTATTATAAAGAGGCCTACATATTTATAACGATAAGTAATTTCATATCTCAAATAGTTAGGAGATATTATAAGAAAATATAATTTACGCATCAGACCGGAGCCCTTAAAGTCATTTTGCCGAATTAGTGAGTGAAGCCATTTTATTTGGAATATTTATAAATGTTTAGAAATGAAATTTAATCAAAATCGTTAAAGCCGATTTTGAGAAAATAGAATTTTTCTCTTTTTGCCCTTTAGTAAACTACTCTCAATTTTAAGTTTAGATATCCAATTTCAAATCCCCTCGGGGTAACCCTATTAAAACCCTAAATACCAAGTTTTAGCCCGATCGGTAAAATAGTTTAGGCTCTAGTTGGAGGTACAGATAGATAGACCGACAAACGGAAAGTCAAAAATCACTTGTTTGGATTCGGGGGGTCATGAAACGTCAAGATTCATCAAAATCTCGAGTTCAATTTTTTTGACGATCACTATAATTTCTCTACCTGTAAGATCGAGATAAAGTAAAAATTCAGAGTGAATGAAAGAATTGAATAAAAAATATCGAATACATAAATAAAGATCAATAAATTAATAATCAGATATTGAAAAAACAAACTAAAGGTGTAAAAACTAATGTGATATGAGTACTATCGTAATATTTACATGAATTACGGGAGTAGTCATAAATCCTTAAAAACTAAATTGTTTTAGAGTAGTGACAGAAAAACAGCTATCTTATGCGGAGGGAAGAGAAAACATTAGAACACTCTAGGTTGAAAAATATACAGTATGATCAGAAAATAAATTCTTTAAGCACAGGGATTTAGATACTATTTATAAAATTTTAACAAAAGAAGCTTTCTTCTCTATATACTTGATGTGGCAAACTTTTCGATAATTTCTTAATTCGTCCCCTTGTATATCAAGTTACACCACTTTAAAGAGCCGCGCGGAAGGGGAAATCATAAATGTGATAAACTCGCTCCCACTACCACATATAGCCGTAATAAAAAAGGAATCATTATCATTTGAAATGGGGACGATACACTTTGCCTTGCCCGTGCATTGGTTGTCGAAAAAGCTATATGTGATAATATAAGAGAACCAGGATGCATGGACGTGAACATCGTTAAACAAATCAAAAAGGGCCGTCCTATTCAAAAATACAAAGCAGAAGATTTATGCCGTGATGCCCGTGTGAATCTTTTGAAAGGTGGTGGGCTAACCTAGCTGAAACAATTTCAAACATACCTCTCCGAATACAAAATCACAGTATTTAGGGAACGTCGGGTGAGACAGGTCCTATATGAGGGGCCTACTCCCTCAGAACATTCCTTTAAAGGCTACATTGATTTGTATTTTAACGACGATAAGCAAAACCATTTTGATGTCATAGCATCCTTGACAGCAGCGATTAATTGCTCGTACTTTTGCCGCGAGTGCCGTGTGCCGTTCAACACAAAGAACGAGCACAAATGTGAATCCGCGTGCAAAAAGTGCTACGCTAAGGCGGTTTGTAGCGGAGGCCAATCTGTGGTCTGTAAAGACTGCACGCGTTGGTTCACAAACCAGACATGTTTTGATAACCATAAAAGTCCGGGTTTTTGCAGAGGTCACAGGTCGGTCCGTGATGTCAAAAAGGTTTGCGAGGTATGCGGGCAATTTTTCAGTTTGGAAAGATCGAATTATTCACATAGGTATTATGCGACTTTTTGTAGAGCATGCGATACATATTGTCCTTTTGGCCATTTCTGCTATATGAAGTAGGCCCCATCATAGCCGTCACTGGAAAAGAGAAATTTCATGTTTGTATTCTATGATTTTAAATGCAGGCAAGAAACTCTTCTTCAAGGTGCGGTCAACACGTACTTGCACGAACCTAACCTCTGTGTCGTACAGACGTGTTTCAAGGCCTGCGTTCATATAAATGCAAATGACCATCATTGCACCGAATGCGGGGGCGATAGGACTCGCATATTCAAGGGTGATACCACTATGGCCCAATTTTTTGGATCTATAGAGCAAATTAAACATCAAAATTTAAGGATATCACCCTCTTAGGCCATAATGGGAAAGGCTATGATGGTGATTTTATTTTAAAATATATGATGGAGGTTAAAAATGGACTCCAGAACTTATAATGAACGGTGGTAAAATCATGTCCATGTGTTACGGCCAGCTCCACTTTATTGACTCGCTGAACTTTCTCACGATGTCGTTGTCCAAGATGCCAAAAATATTCGGCTTGGACGAGTCTTTGGCCAAGGGACATTTCCCCCATTCTTCCAACAAAAAAGAAAACCCGGGGTATAGGGATCCCTGGCCGCCAAAAGTGGACTATGTATCGGTGAGATGTCAGTTGAGGGAAAGGAGCACTTTGAGAAGTGGTATGACGCGTTGGTTAAAGAAAATTATTTCTCTGATTTTAAACGCGAGTTGGAACTGTATTGTGTGAAAGATGTAGAATTCATACGGAAGGCCTTAAGTTTAGAGACATGCTCATGGAGGAAGCAAAGGTGGATTCTTTCAAAGAAGCGTGTACGATAGCTGGAGCGGCCATGTTGATTTACCGCCAACGTCATCTTAAGGAGAATACTATCGGTATTATCCCTAACGGTGGTTACCGGTGTGCAGACCAACAGCCGCATGTTGCTGTACAATGGCTCAGATAGGAGGCCCATCAACGCGGTGTCTCTATTCTTCATGCGGGCAACGGCCGTGAGGAATATGTGTTAGGGTGACGTGTATACGGCGTTGTTAAAGCTGGAGATACCACCACCGTCTGGGGCTGTTATTGGCACAGGTGCCCTCTCTGCGACCCTGACAGGGCAACCCCTTTCAAAAATAGTCCCCATGAGACCATGGAGATGCGCTATGAGGCGACCATGGCTTGTGTTGAAAAGTTTAAAAATGCCGGCTACACGGTCGTAGAGATTTGGGAGTGTATGTTTAATGGAATGAAACGCACCGACAAGGACTTGAAACAATTTGTACTCCAGCACGAGGTGTATACCAAGGAGCCCCTCAGCTCCAGGGATGCACTCTTTGGCGGGCGTACAAATAGTATCAAGATCTTCCACGAAGCAGAACTTTCTTGTGGAGAGAAGATCGAGTACTTGGATGTGTGTTCTTTGTATCCTTACGTTTGCAAGTACAAAAAATACCTCGTCGGCCACCCCAAAATTCACTTGGAAACAAATTGTCCGTCTATAGATCAAGTAGAAGGCATAGCCCAAGTTACAGTGACGCCTCCGCGGGATTTATTCATGCTCGTATTGCCTACATGAATGCACGACAAGTTAATGTTCATCTTGTACAGGAAATGCGGGGAGGAGAAAAACCAAGGTGCGTGTCAGCGCAACTACAAAAAAGATCGCTGGTTGACAGGCGTCTGGGTGATTGACAAGATCCGGAAACCCCTTGAGAAAGGCTATACCGTTGAAGCAGTACACGAAGTGTGGGAGTACAATGTATCTGTTTACAATCGTCAGACACGTTCTGGCAGATTGTTTCACGGATACATTGAAACTTTTTTTAAATTAAACAAGAAGCCAGCGGATGGCCAGAGTGGTGTACCTCACAAGAGGAAAAACTAGATTATATTCAAAATTATGAGGAAAGGGAAGGGGTAAAACTAGATTTCGGCTCTGTTTGTAAAAACCCTGGTCTCTGCACTCTGGCTAAACTCTTTTAAATTCACTATGGGGAAAGTTTGGGCAATGACCCGATTTACCACACGTAGCCGTTGTTAACGACTATCAGGGCATCCACAAATATCTGACGGATTCGTAAATCACCGTGGACAGCGTCATTGATGTAAATGATGAGGTTATGTTCCTCAATTACAAGGATGCGCGTGACGCGTTGCGCTCTAACCCTAACACGAGTGTGCGGTGGCATGCTACACGACTGCTATGGCTAGATAGCACTTATACAGCATCCTTGAACAATTGGGGGACCGCGCTTTGTATCATGATACAGATAGCGTTCTATTCATAGAACGCCTCGGCGATTGGAGTCCACCGACCAGAGACTTTTTAGGTGAACTCACTAACGAACTTCAGGATTACGGTCCGGGAAGCCACTTAAGCGCCTTTGTATCTGGCGGTCCCAAGAATTATGTGTACCGAGTTTGTGTTGGTGGCGATCCTGCCAAAACAAAAACGGTGTGCAAGGTTCGTGGGATCACCATAAACTATGGCAACCAGAAGGACGTTAATTTTTACGTTTTGAAAGCGATGGTCACTGAACAGGCTGCGGAGAGATACATACAGATACCGCACAAAATTGTAAGAAAAGGTCTTGCGACTGTATGTACCGTTTCTCAGATTAAAATCTACCGGCCCATATACACCAAACATCGGATAACCAATGATTATAATACGTTGCCATTTAGGTATCAGAGTCCTTGTAAACGCACTCGCCACGACTAAAAGTTGATCATTTATACGGGCTGAATAATCACCCTTTACTTTTCTTTCACTCTAAACAGTTTCACTGACATACCATTTTTCAAAGATTTGAGATTTTTTCATATTTTTTTTCTGCATCAAAACACTCATATTTTTTTTTATTTATTTATTTTATGCACCCGGGTTACTTTTTTATATTTTTTTTATCCGCCAGCATAATCCTCTACCTACCTGATTTTTTTCTTGTCAATTAATTGTTGTATATATTTTAATTCTAGTCAAATATATAAATTGTTTGTATATATATTTATTTTAATTCTAGTCAAATATAATAAACTATTTGTATATATATTTATTTTAATTCTAGTCAAATATATTAAAATGATTGTACATATATTTATTTGCTTTTAATTGAAACCATATATATATATCTCTCTCTCTAAATATAAATATTGTAAATATTCACAGTATATTTTTCACTGTGTGTATACTTTTCAGCATTGTAAATAAATATTGTAAAAACTATTATATTTGTGTTTTAACGTATACACCCACACTTACACAAAAAATATTCCACCAGGGCAGGGGCCAAAGAGACATTTCCTTAAACGCATATTAAATCGTGCTTTTTAATAATCCCAGGGATAAAGCTCAGATTCAACACTTTGCAAGTTAAGCCTGTCCTGAAAATCCTCGTGTTTTACAAGAGGCTTACACTGATGCTACAAGTACTCCTCACGGGTATATATTGTAAGATTTCAAACAAGGTACACCAGAATGGTTCAGAAATAGAACACACACAAATGTCTGGTGCTGCGTGTACCTACCACGCAAAAGCTATAAAAATACCGACACTTCCCGATTATAGATCATTTTATAACCATGAGTCCCAAAGTGCTGAATCAGGCCCCTCAGCTACGTGCGATGTTTCGCATGAATCCGCAGCAACGTGTCGCCTTGATGAAAACTGCCGACAAGAAACTGGTTGACTCTGTTTGCGAGTGTGCCTACAACACTTTAAAAGGGCGGGTGCAGTTGAGAAATGCGCAGAAGACAAAGTTACGTGCTCACAAGCAGGTGTTGCGCAAGCTGGTCAAACGAGAAGAGTGCTGGAAGAAGAAGAGACGACAACTCGTTCAGAAGGGAGGAGCGTTCTTGCCCTTACTTTTAGCCCCTTTAATTAGCGGGGTCCTCGGTTCCTTATTCAACAAGTAAATAACGAAAAAGATGATATTGGTGTCCCCGGAAACATTACACCATTACGAGAAACACCACCAACAAGTGGCATCGGCAACAAATCTAGTGGTCTCCAAATTGGACAAGGAAATGGAAAAAATCCTCGCTTCAAAACTTGACTATAAGTCTAAATATACTTTATACCAACAAGTGCTACAGTGCTATCTGCACTTTAGTCAACACACTCCACCGTCTGAAAATACAACCACCACCAACACCAACACCATCACCCCTGAAGTGTCTGTGCTTCCCATCCCTGCTGTACTTAATACTGTACCAGCACAGGCACGTAAAAAACTGAACTTTTACTAGAACATATTTCCCGAGGCGGAATCTCTTTGGACTCAAACGGAGAAGTGAGTATTCCCGATACACCTCTCCGTGGATCCAATATTGTGGATTAAGTCAACGATCTAGTCAGAGCAAGAAGACACAGCAAGCCGTCGGGGTGGCGAGAGTTTCTCACGGCGCTGCAAAAAATAAACGTCCCGAAAGAATTTATTGTAAATCCGAAACGTTTGGCACCCATTAGTGATCCGGCGCCCGTACCACAACCACTTACACTGTCGCAACGCCCTAAGAAGAAGAAACTGAAGAGGGTGGATGAAAACAGGTGGCTGTCGTTCCAAGCTTAATGGCCCATGACATCTACTACGACCCTTTTCATCCTGCAGGGTTTACAGGGGCGGCGTCGTTCATAAAGGCGTCCAAAAAAGATCCCAAAAAATGTACGAGAATGGCTTCGTGCGCAGGACGCTTATACCCTATACAAACCGGTGATAAAAAAAATTTCCACGCAACAAGTACGTGGTGTCAAACATTGACGATCTCTGGCAAGCCGATCTCAACGATATGCGAAGTCTCAGATAATACAATGACGGCGCAGTATAATTGCTCAACGTCATAGACGTGTTTAGCAAGATGGCATGTGCGAGGACGCTTACATCCAAGACGGGGAGCGTCATGAGAGACGCATTTCGGGACATTTTCAAATAAATCGGCCGTAAACCTTTAAGTTTACAGACGGACAAGGGGATAGAGTTCATGGCACGTCTAATCCGAAAATTTCTCAAGCAAGAAGGCATGTATTACTACACCACTCATAATCCGGACGTGAAGGCCAACATCGTCGAACGATTCAATAGAACTCTGAAAGGACGCATGTGGCGCTACTTTACCAAAAATAATACGTGTCGGTATGTGGACGTCCTACATAATCTAGTCGACGCTTACAACGGCGCAAAACATTCCAGTATCAAAATGGCGCCTGCCGACGTATCAGAAACTAATGTGATTCAAGTCAGTGATAATCTGTACGGTAAAAGAAGTCCAAACTCGAATATAAAGCCGAAAATAAAAGTTGGTGACACGGTGCGTATTAGCAAATCCAAATTGCTGTTTGAAAAGGGCTACGAAAGCAATTGGAGCGAAGAGATTTTCAAAGTCAGCAGTGTCATGTTGCGACAATCTGTCATCTACAGACTGAACGATATTGATGGCGAGGAGGTGTAGGGGACGTTTTACGAACCCGAATTGTAACTCGTACGTCTCCCCGAAACTTTTAAAGTTGATAAAATACTACGTGTCAATGGTAAAGGCGTCATAAAGATAGTGTACGTGCTGTGGAAAGGTTACCCCTCCAAGTTTAATTCTTGGATTCCTGCCAGTTACGTCAGCGCCCTACCATGAAGGACCAGTTTTACATCACTTTGCCGAGCGACAGCTCTATGGGATATTTCTCGAAAAATACCCTCACTAATTTCACCACGCAACTACATTACCGTCTTACATTCGAAGGCCGGTGGGAAGTCGCTCTGGCTGAATTTCAATATCCGTGTTCTTTCACCACCGTACCCGAGGGCCAAAATATTGTATGGTACAACTGGGTGGACGCTAACAGCGTGGAACAAATATTCAAGGATCATATCCCTCCTGGAAACTACATCACTACCCATGAATTGATCAAAGATCTAAACTAAGTAGAGGCGTTTAAAGGGGATTCCGGAGTTGTATTCAAGTACACAAACCCCAACAAAAAAGTGGACGTTGTCTCTTCTTCACCAAATATATAGCTGCTGACTCTATCCAACCAACTAAGTCTACAGCTTGGTTTCGATCCTCTGACTAATCTAATCAATGCCCCAAAGTCACCGTACGCCGGCAACATTCTGCTGGGCTTGCCCTCGCAAATGTACATCCACACCGATATCGTCGACCCTCAACCCATGGGTGAAATTGTGGCACCGCTGTTACGTATCGTCGGTATCAACAACATAAACTATCATCTCTACGACATACATAAGACAGTTAGCTATGATCCATTGCACTACATGCCCGTGCTTAGAAGGGAAATTGAAAGCTTGGAAATCAATATAAGATCAGACACAGGTGAAACTGTACCATTCGAGTTTTGGAAAAGTGTGCGTGAAACTTCATTTTAAACGTTGCTCTACATGAACTGTCCCAACCAAAAATACTACGTCAACCAGGCTGGAACAGGTATACCTTTGATCTACCACGGTGTTTCCTATCAACGAAGGCATGGGATAAGAAGTTTTTTCAGCGGCATTTTCAAAAGCGTCGTACCGTTGCTGAGAAGCGGCGCTGAAGCCATTGGAAAACAGGCGCTTCATACGGGTATCGACATGCTCTCCGACGTTGCCAATCAGCGTCGTCCTTTCAAAGAGGCACTACGGCACCGTGTCGGCGAGGCTGGAACAAACCTGAAACGCAAGGCGTAGCAGAAGATCGACACACTGATGACCGGTGCAGGCTATAAAGAGCGTCGTAATAAGCACCGACGTCAGTCGTCTGTCGTTACCCGAAGTAAAAAGGTCAAGAAAGAAGCTGTAGATATTTTCAGTTAAATGTCGTTTCTACACCCCCACTCCTGTGAGTGTGCCAGCAGTGAACTCGATCCCTTTTCCGTCCCATCCACACAAACCATTCTTGAAAGTGGACAATGGATCCAGTACAAACCTGTCTCTTCCCTCACCGATGATTCGCCCATCGAATTTACTGACCGGATTATTTCATGTACGTTAATATGTATGAAACTAAATAATTCAAACTGTTGCAGAAGAAGAATTTAAAAAATAAGTGAAAAGTTATTTTGAAAGCCATTGCAGGTTGAACTTGGCACTCTATCATATATCACTTCTTTCCGAGGCTGAAAGTGATTATTTTAATGTAGAACTTGGCGCGTTTTTTACATAAATGTTTTTTGGAGATTACCTTTACAGCCACAATCCCATTATAATCATAAATTAAAATCATATTATATAGAAATAATTCAATATTGTGTATTGTTTCTTGAATTAATGGGACATTCTTATAAAATGTACGAGTATTACAATAACTGTCACATTTTAAGTGGGCCTATATGCACCTTGTTTTAATTTTTATGTAAAAGGAGTGCATGATTTAACAGTACATGAAAGTGAATTCACATTTGTGTTTAACCTAAAATATGGCCTACTTACTACTTTACAACAGATTCACATGTGTATTACAACAAAAATTATGCTCTACATGATATATGCATATGAATATATATTATGTATATATGTATAAATATATTTATATATTAATATATGTATGTATATTTGTATAAATATATAAATGATTTTTACTGTGTACTAGAAATGTAAGCAATTAAAGCAACAATCACGTATGTGTATTTTACAGTTTCATTTGAGTCAATTTGTTTGTCATAACCAAACTTGCACGCTTATAGCATCTCTTTCGGATACTTTTGAATATGGTTGTTGATATTCATTCATACGGCCATTTTCAGTTAAAAAAGGCCCTGTGCAAAAAAAAATAATCGTTAGGCATATTTATATTATAAAATTAACAAAAGTTTTTTATACTGATTTTTAAGGAATTTGTTTCACTTCTTTGAACTACTAACCAAACTAGGGTAAACATTCCTAAAATATTTGGAAATATAGATGTATTTGTCGCCAAAGAAAACAATTTTTAACTTGGGATCGTGAACATTTTCAACCTCGAGATTATGTTTAATATTTGCGTTTTATGTGCCCTCGAAAACAAAAAGGTGGGTTTTGTATTTCTATCTGACCCCTTGTCTGTCTGTCCTTGTGGCTCAAGAGAAAACGATTTGATGGATTTCTTTCAAACTTTAATATTTAAATATTGTATTATACTATGGTTAATCCTTGAGGCATTTTTTAAATTTGATATACGCCCTCAAATTAGGGTAGTTTACTGACAGCTGATTTTTTGAATATTCAATTTAAAAAATAGTTTTGACCATTCTGTTTAAAATGGATAATTGGAGAGTGTTTTATATGATAAATAAAATTGTAGGCCTATAATTGTTTCATAGGGGGAAGGGTATATGCGTTTACTAGTTATTAATATTATAGTAAATAATTTCTGGGAGATATATTGCTTGGGCCACAAATTACGTTACTAAAATATTAAATTATAAAAATATTTAAACAAAATTCGAACCACTTTTTTTTAAAAGTTATTGTTACGTTACGATTTTGTATATTTGTCATAAATCTAGAGAGCTAGGTGTATCCAAAGCATTTGGGGGAAGGGGATAGCTCCACAATTTTACAGTGAAAAATTAGTTTTAATAAAGTATTTTTCAAGTATTTATTTACTTAATTATTACTAACTTAAAAATTAGTATTAGTAATAATAACAAATAATTTGTAACATTTCAAAGAAATATTTGAAAATTATATAATTTAAAAGATTCTAAATTAAAAATGATAATGTGTTTTATGCCAGAAAAATCTACGAATCATGTGTCTTAACATAAAATAGCTATTTGTTTGAATTAATTTCTTGCGATCTATTTTAGCCATAGTGTCTGTGAAACCGGGACACAAAATAACAAGTCCAAAAAAATGAATGGTCATAATTATCCAAAGAAAGTTCGGAATACTCGGAGTTTAGTTATACTCATAAAATGATTGATTTTTATTTGTGGCTATAATTGACTGAATAAATAAACTCAAGAACTTTAACATTTTCTTACATATTTAATGTGGCCGACACAAAACATTGTTTCATAAACTTTTAGCTTTCCGCATCAATATAGGCCTATATAATAGGTCCCTAATACGATTTTTCCAGCCAAGTCTTATTACTCAATTGGGTTAACCGCATTTAATAACGCTTATTGAGTGTCTGTAGATAAAGATGGAATTTAAATTAAATGTACCCACATTTTCGTGGAGGTTAAGTCTGAAAGAATTTATGAAACACACTCTCATTGCACCTATCGGAATTCGAACCTTGACCTAACTGTAACCAGAGAACCAGATACCGATATTTAGTTCACATTCCTATTGATCCCAGTATAAATTATATACATATGGTACATTTAAAGTTACTCGACCAGTTATTTTGTTCAAATAAAAGGTGTATCTCTTAAACTAAATGTAGCTCAACAATAGAATTTATATTTAGAGTTTTGTCGGCTATTTTTGGTATGTTCAGGCGTTCATATAAAAAAGCTATTAGTTTATAGGTATAAATTATTTGTTAAAAAAATTGTCTACAATGAATTATAACCGTTAGGTTTTATGGACATTTTGAGTTCAAAAAGGTTAAAATCCTGAATACAAATATGGAAGAAAAACATACAAATACTGTTGTTCATTCAATTTTAGCAAGATTTTACTTTTGGTTCAGTATCAAACTGGACAGTAGACATGACATAGAGAACCTGTCATCACTTGAAATATCAAACATAAAATAAACATTTATAATTAATTATATATAATAAGCTACGTCAATAGTGTGTTTAGAATTATTTGTACTTTCTAAACAAACATGTGTGTTTGTGGTTAGTTATGGTTAAGCAATTTAAATGTATGGCAAAATTTATAAAATAAAAACGTATTATTCATGTTTGTTACATTAAATTCAAGACTTTAGTTAATAATGCTTTACTGGTTCCGTAACCACCACAAAATAGTTTCATATTTCTTTGATACCTACCTATTGTCATTAGTCATCACATTATTTTCACTTTGGATTACATTTGGATAAATTGATCCGAATGAATATAAAAAATATTACTCTTTTCTTTTACGGGAAGTTAACAAGTAGTTAGAATCACTATCATCAAGAAAAAGGAAAGACATTTCAGGTATTTCCAAGAAAGTGATAAGCTGTAGCTCATTTCCAAAGTTGCACAATTATCCCCATCCAACTAATTCTCTCTCTTTTTTCTCAGTTGTACACAAACCTAGATTATCTGAGACCTTTCAAGGCATAAACTACCTAACCACCAGTTACGAGTTGCTTTTAAATTTGAAGGTCATTTCAAAGTTATTTGCAAGTAAACCTCATTCTTAAAGCGTTTCACCTGCATACTAGAACGCTACTTCTTCGTTCTTCCTATCATTTTCCAAAAAGATCTGTGTTCTAGTTTGAACGAACTCAAATCCTACTATGTAATTTATAGGTTATTGTATTTTTTACTACACTAGGTTTTCCAAGAATTTGCTTCACAACAGAGAAGACGATTCCTATAACAAGACAATGACTTCAAAATAAATATTTTACAGATATTAATTTTTCCCCTCCTCTTTCTTACTCAATTGTGATGATTTTTTTGGAAAGGGAATTTGCTGTTTATGTTCGAAAGTAGAAAATTTCTTCTACCTTCAGTTTCACATTCTCTTTCATAGTGCAAATACCGTACCTACATATATGAAATTTTGAACTCTGCGCCACAATTGAACTATCAAATATATATATATATATATATATATATATATATATATATATATATTGTAAGTACATATTTCTTTTTATAAATTGTCGGTGACCTGGTGGTCTAGGGGTGAGGTGTCAGACTTCTATAATGGCGGTCGGGGTTCAGTCCTCGGTCCCGGCACAGATTTATCAGATTTCCAAACCCTTCCTACACCTCTGACAAGACATCTTGTGAATGTGTGGAATGCCAGGCCGCCACCGTGGTTCGGATTCCACGTTAAACTGTAGGTCCTTCATTACATCTCACAATCACCCTACCATTACACATTAGCGTAAGTGCGTATAACCCGAACGGATAGTAAGACGCGGTGCTAATAATAATAATTTTTATAACTTATGTTTCATGTAAAATTTTATTTATCTACTCATGCTAGCTACAATATTTCCTTGCCGTGTAAGTCTTATATATAAACTTAATTTCTTCAAAATATTTATTGCATTGAATGAAATTAAAAATGACAAATGGTGTTCGTTTGTTGATGGCTAAATCTTTAGAAATGTTAGGCGTATTCAATAAAAACTGAACCTAATCAGTATAGTAATTATTAAAATGCAAATTAAAGTCCCAGTATGTGATGACTGAAATATAAAAATACATACGAAATTCCGCCACTGAGATGTTACTGCCAATATATTTAAAAAAAAAAACACTGTCCTGGTGTGGTCCGAAATAATACTTGAATAAATTAAAATGTGCTCGTAATAGAAAGGGCTTTACCACGACTTACTTAGTAAGCCGGTGGCCGAAACAAACCCATTATCGATCTGTTATGAGGAGAAACAAGATTAGGAAAAAAGTATCCGGAAAGAGTGAGGGTACAGGGAGTATATGTGATAGTAGAGTAAGCAAGACTGAGATGATTTGGGCATGTAATGAGGATGGAAAAAGATAGGAATGCTAAGAAAATGTTAGAAATAAAGTATTTAGGAAAAAGACCACAAAGGGGGCCAAGAAATTGATGGGAAGAGCAGATAACAGAAAATGTTCAAGTGATAGGAAAATAATGGAAGAAATTAAAGGAGGAAGAGTTGTGGACGAATAGAGGAAGATGAAGGCATTTTACTAAACTGAATTGGCCACAGGCTTAAAACAGTTGATGATGATGATTATGATTATGGTTATGATGATGATGATGATGATGATGAGAAAGGGATTTACATTAAGGATTAGAGTATCTAGTTGTTTCTGCCAATTTAACGAGCAGTGTTTTTCAAAACATTTTACATGAAACAAATTTTTCATATGGATTAAATAATAATAATAATTAACATTCTCATAATATTTCATAACATTGTAAAACAAATAATTTTTTTAATTTTTGTCGGACCAAATGTGCTAGTTGTGGAGATTGACACTGTTATTTCTTGTCAATATTTCTTCATCCATTGTTATTACTCTGCTGAGAAATTATGGGTCTGTGGCGTGGTAGTAGAGCATCCCCTCACAGAATGTCTTACGGCGTTCGAAATCGAGATATTGACTGAACTCCTGTACAGGCTGAAAATTGAAGGGTACAGTAATTGGTTATGTACTGTTCTCCACATGGACATCTGTGACAGGTTATGACGTGTAGCTAATAGCCATGTACTTGAGTCCGGTGAACGTATAATGCAGAATTTCCTTTTCCACTGCAATGATCCTGCGATGTTGTGGCCTACCAGCGTTGATCATCACAGGTATAAGGTGACCGGTTTCTCTTAGGAGACTATTCACTGCCACAAATATCATTGGATTTGGGTGTCGTTGGACCTGCAGTACACTTACTAGCAGAGAATTCTGCTGTTCCTCGCCGTAAATTGGAATCAAATCGGTCAGTTCCTCGTTTGGGTATTGATCCCTATCTTAATGGTCACTTTCAATCCCAGCAAGTAAATGAGTATGACGTTCCATGCCTCCAGCACTCCGAATTACTCATGTGTAATGCTATCCCGCAATGTTGCCATATTTAGATAAGGAGCGGTCCTGGGATTATGTTGTTATGATACTTTTAGTTTCTTTTTCTGTGTAGATTCTACTTGGCCACTTTATCCTATGAAATTACAAATACCTATATGCATATAATATCTCTACAATCCTGGACAGATCAGTGTTAGAGAATTGGCACGGTAATCCATAGGTCCCGGATTCGATTCCAATGTCCAGGCACCATTTTCATTTTATTTTTTAAAAAATGTGGGTTTTTCCATGCAGACGTTCCCCAAATTATAATGGTTTGCAACCTATGTTTAGATATTAATTGAAATTCGCTTTAATTACATTTGTGTATTGTATACTTTGCAGCATAACAGCCCTCCTGATTTGCATATGGCTAGGTTATCTGTAAGCTCACGATACTATTGATCGATCATATATACAGTTTACTTACCATAGAAGGGGTGCTAGCTAATACCTAGAAAAGTTTAAAAGCTATTCTCTCATGTATTCATCAGTAAGATGATAAATTAGTAACTGTAGAACTAGAAGGAGTTGGGAGGTCTTAGTCTCCTACTTATGAATCTGTAATATAACAGAATTATGCTCCAAGGAATCCTATCCTGGCTGACCGGCAGCAAACCTTACTCCCCTTTCCATGCAAAAGGAATGTTCGAGGATACAAGTACGACTTTCATTCTTTAAAGTTTTTATGGGACTTATTCACTGTGTCACTTAACATTTTAAACATTCTAAAATACACTTTCTTTCTTTTGTTTAAAAATAGTTAATATTCCATTAGAATTCAATCTATTTATATTGAGATGGTATGAACATTATATTAACTATCCAAATGAACATATTATTTAAAATAATGCCATACAGAGCCATTGATGCTTTACTAATATTGCAAGTAGCTTTCATGTGAGTTTTACTAAATATATATATTTTTTCATTTTACAGGAGAAGAACTCCATAGTTCTTCAACAAGTCCTCCTAGAGATATGATTGTCGAGAAGGGATCAGAGGTGCTATTAAGCTGTAAATCTTCAATACAAGTGGAAGAATGTCAGTGGTCTTGGAAAGACTTATTCGACGATGACAAAGTAGATGTGAAGAGCTTCCACTCATTTGGAGATGATCATCATGATTGCAGTGTTAGGTTTAACAACATTCTGAGTGACCAACAAGGGGTCTGGTCATGTGCTGTGCGCAGTAAGAATGACACTAATTTTGTGATTATTACAGAAGTTAGGCTAGCTGTTCTTCCATCGCATTTAGGTAAGTCACTATTTCAACCATGTAGCCCACCTACATTGTACTAAACATAACTTTATTGTAGACATGCCATTATATTTTATGATTTTCCATATTGTGTGTTTTGATGGGTTCAAAATTATTGCAGTCAGGTTTATCTACTAGAGAAAATCGACTTGGAATATAGAAGAAGTAACATAATTAATAATAGTAGCCTAAGTTTAGACACCTATAACATCTTTGGTATATTATTATAACTTTGTTATACAATGTGTTTGCAAGATCATTTAACTGCTATTCTCTTATAAATGTTCGCACAAGTTCAAGATCCTCTCTTTAAATAGGAAAATTTAAAATAATCCCAACATATGAACCAACATAAATTCTTGCACATTGATAAATCGGTTAATGTTATTAGGTTAGCTAATTATTGTAAATTAAAAGCTATAAATCAGTATGAACACACAAAATGTAAAATACAAGATTAATTTATCTAGGGAAAGAAAAACATTATACAGTGATTTTAACACAAAATTATTTTTCTGTGATTGTAGTAAGTAAAATTTAACACAAACAAATATCGGCTGTATGAAGAACCACCAGCTTCGAAAATTTTGTATATTACAAGTCCAGAAACCATGGTTACAACAATAATTCACTAGTTCTAAGTGAATAGAAAATTAGATAAATATGACTATACACAAACTTTTTATGAGTCCCAAAACAACGTGACTATCTCGATACTTTATATAAGTGAGTAGCAGTCATCTTACAAATAACATTACAAACGAGGAATATGTAAGTTCAAGAATAAGGTTAAAAGATTATCACTTTTCATAAGGTACTATGAATAAGTCATATTTAACTTAAATAAAAACCTTATTTCTCAAGATTAACAATATAGGGCCTAGTAGGTGTTTCCATTAAAGCCATTTTGACAAAGGCTTATGAAAACGAAGGATACATTTAAGATCTTTCAACTAGAAGAGTTTTATTGCACACTCTTAACAAGTGTATAATAATAAGCTATAAATAATGATTCAATGATTTCCAATCATTACAATTCACAAGTTATAAGGAGTCAAATTTGATATTCTATGTTTTTTGCATACCTCTGTTAAGGCAAAGCAATTAATGTACTGGGCTGAAATTTAGTATAACCATACAGTATACATTCATATTATTTGTACACAAAGCCATATTTATAATATGGTAAATACATGTACGAGCAGTTTAAAAGTGTTAAAATTACATAATTTTAAATTATATATAAATACTTTTCTTTTTATCTCATTTTATAGTACAAAATGTCGTTATTTTGAATTAATTTGGTTTTTTATGTCTAACTATACTCGTTAATTGTATTAATGGGACTGAATTAATTGTTGCTAAAATAGAGATTAAGTGTCTATTTTATGAAATTTATAGTTTTGACTCCACTGATTATAGAAACATCATATCATCATCATCATCAACTGTTTCCAGCCTGTGGTCGGGTCAGTTTAGTAAAATGCCTCCATCTTCCTCTATACTGCCACTATTCTTCCTCTATTAATTGATTCTAACCCAGACTAGCAAATTACAGTATGTCCGCCCTGCCGAGACAGGGTTGGATTACCGAAACTAGTGAATCACTCAAGTAAAGTGCAAGCTAGAGAGAGCCGAGTAAGGGACATCAATCCCTTCTATCTTTTACAATATTTCTGTTCTCTTTTTTACCTTCCGATAGTCATTTGAAGGGTGAGAAATATTCTACTCTATCACTTTTGTGCTTCATCACATAGTGGTCTGTTGCTACATCAAAACAAGTATTGATTATTTACCTATTTTATATTTAAATATTACAATACTTTATGAGTGTATGAATATGTGAGTACCAATTGTCCTACTAGTTTTAGATTAAACATTAAAAAGTATATAAACAACGAAACAGCGCTGAAAATATTGTATTATAAAATATTAGCTTATGTCTTATGAGAACTGCAGTTTTTCTAGCATCAAACCTAGGTAGTGGTTAAAATAAGTATTTTGGTCCACTTTCCCCCCATAAGATTAACATAGATCCATCTCACTATGATCATGAGGAGGCTCACCTTCCTTATAAGGTTAAGGGTGATCCTCCTCACTGGAGCTTTCTCACTTTTTCTCCAACCCACATAGCCATCCGTCATCACCAACCGCCACTGGCAATTATTAATTTTTTTGAATCGATATGTTTAACTATACTAATTTAAAATTATTTATTTATTTGTGAACAGTAACTAAATACATTTAATTATTTATATTTACAATTTAATTATAAAAGGCAGAGTTGGCTACCTTTCTTCCTTGAGAATAGCACTAACCCTCTGAGAGTAAGGGATGGATCAAAAACAATTATTTGGGGATTAGGGAATTAAGGTTTGAATATATTTCGTGGCCTAAATATCCAAACTCTAATCAGTGTCGTGTCAATGAGTGTTCTCGGGCTAAGCAGACAATAGTGTAGAAAGGTTGGTTCTAGACCAAGTTGAAGTGAGCATGTGTAAATATTGTGAAACCTACTTAGGTGGGCGCTTGGACTAAGGCATCACTCTTGTGTTAGATTAGACTGCTGATAACAAGGAGACCAGGATTCGAATCCTGGTCGGGTGTTCTAAGGATGGTTTTCAAAAATAGTTATTCACCCTCCCTTCTTTCAAATGTAGGTACACTTCCTCTAAACTCAACCTTCCCTCGAACTCAGTAGCGTAATTAGTGCATATGTGCATAACCTGAACAAATATTAAGAGGCAGTGCTAAAATTGGACATATATATAACCTGATTATTTTGTTCTTTTTAACAGTCCAGTTCATGGAAGAACCGTCTGATACTGAGGTCATCATAGGTAACACTTGTACTTTGACCTGCAAAACCATGGACCCTACTTCAAACTGTCAGTGGACATGGAGACCTTCAGGAGCTCCTCAAGAGAAAGAAATGGTGATTCAAGAAATATTTCCTAACGGCCTAAGTAACGACTGCAGCCTTCATTTAGATAATGTTTCCGAGGAACAAGATGGATTATGGACTTGTGGAGCACGAGCGAAACCCTATCAAAATTATACCATAACCCATACTGTGAAGCTCACAGTTGTTAATGCACGTAGGTATTTGTTATTTTTAGAGCATAAATACTAGAGTCACGATTATCTGACCTTCGATTATCCAGGCTGGTTCTCTGTGTTAACAAGTGCGTTTTAAAATACGAAAACAGTTACATATCCACTAGTAATTAATGAAAAATCGAGCGCAAACACCTTACAATTAATACATTGGAGACAGACAAGCATAACTGCTATGCATGCGGGTTGGGTATAGTACAGTACTATTGCAGTCACATACGCTTGGATGGTGTAAATATCCCCACTGCTTTGATTTGGCTGGAAACAGAAGCTGTGTCCAGGGAGGTATGTGTGAGACGCAACTACATCAGGCAAACCCATACTAAAAATTATTTACACTCGGATTTCATATAATCCGGCTTTTCCGTTATCTGGCCCGGAGTGTCGGATAATCGTGACTCTTGTGTATTATTCTAATAAATAATCAATATATTCACATGTTTGAAACAACAACATCAAATATTTATATTTCATTTGCAGACAAAACCTAAAGTATGTTTTTCTTACTGCAACCAAGAAAACCCCATTAGGCATTCATCTATAAAACTTAAGAACATTGTTCATATCACGTTATATTATGCGAATATATATATATATATATTGTATTTTTATTAATATCTTAATGGTTCAACTTATATTTTAAGACTATTCGTCAACTCGTTTGAGAATTACATTTTTAGTTGATGATGCACTATAATTTCATCTAATTGTTCATATCATACACTATGCTTCTCTACGGACATTTTATTTACATTTTACATTTTAGTGCTTGTCAATTTCACATAATACATTAACTACTTTATTAACGGCTTAATTTATCAATTAATTTTATAAATTTCTAATTTTCTAGATCACCTTATCTAAGTCTTAACTTTCATTCTTCTCTAAGATAAATTTTTAGTTCATGTCATTAAGCTATTTGTTCATGAAGATAATGAGTCAACACTCTGAAGAAAGAACAATTAATAAATTTGGCAGAGTTTTGTCTGTAAAAATGTATAGATCTTTAAGGGTTTCTTGGGTGACGAGTGTCATAAATAGTGATGTTTTATTTAATCTAAATTCTATATATTATAAAATGAACGTTTGAACAAAACATTAACTGTCATTTCGTAATTCACTTTTTTAAAGAAGAGATACATTTTATTTGGTATGGATATTCTTCTGTGGAATCGCAAAAACCATTGAACACAATCATGTTGTGAAAGGAACCAATTTTGGATAGCAATTCCTTCCAGGCTTCTGCATAGCTCATTCAATTCCAATCATGTATGTGCCTAATGTATGGCTTCCTCTAAAATATTATAATGTTCAAGCATTGTAGTTTGTACATTCCTGTGAGCCCAATGCAAAAATTGTATGGCAGTTAACTTATTATTCCCTCACGTCTATCAAACATGATTATTCTACAACTTGACGCTTCTTAGGAGACCATTGGTTTCAACCATGGAGGCGTAGTTGACCAAATATCACTACCAATTTTATTTATGAAGTAGGTCAGTTTTAATCTCGTATTACCGTCATTGTCATAGAGATTTCTGGAACTTGTCTTCCACTTATTACCTGTTTTACAGTTATAAAACATAGTTTACTCT
>JBCFYV010009882.1:51316815-51326974 GCA_039000515.1 Timema cristinae
AGGGATCATGGTTTACCCCAATGGGGCATTTGATACACTGGATTGATCAGTCTTCCCTTGCTGATTAGTTTTTGGCAGTATTGTCTCGTGACCAAAATTCTTGCCAAGTTGGAAGGAGTGCCCTCGAGCTTAAAAGGGGGGGCCCCGGGAAATTAAAATAAAAATTCTTTATGCTTCAAGAAGCTATTTGGGGGTGTTTTTTTAATTTGTGGCTTGGGCGTCCTTCTGTACGTGATTTCTTTATTGGTTTTTATTATTATAGACTAACGTATAAACTTTCGTTTGTTACTTTCAATGATACACACATCAAAAAAAAAGCACCTGCTACAATAAACTCCACAAAAATCTAAACCCCGGTACACACACACAACTTCTTGTCAATTTTGGCAAATGGATTGCATACAACTTTTAGCCAGTGTTGTCCACCGGAATTTGTGATTGAACCTATTTGAAGGGAAAAAAATTGCTTTTTTGCCCTTTTTATGGAAAAAATATTGATTGAATGTTTGCAAAATTTGGTTTTTAAATGTAAAAAATTTCTTAATCATTCCAAAATATTATAAAAAATAAAAAAGAACGTTTTCAATTCTTTAAATTTTTTTGAAACGCTGAAAACCTTTGATTTGGGTTTGAACCCCCTTTCATTATAATTATGTGTTTGTTTTCAAGCACTTATCTGTTTTTTTTACAATCACTTTTTTTTATTTTAAAAGTAACTGTTTAGCAGACAAAGTTTTAGGCTTAAAACTCAAAGTTGTACAAAAAAATAACTGAAAGGGACGTGTTCTATTTCTTGAAATTGTATAAAAATAATTTGCAAAGCAGATTTTGGTGTTCACACAATGCCATCTTCGGGCTGCAACTTCTTGTCAACTTTTGTACAAGAAGTTGCCGTGTGAAACCGGTTTTAAAAGATTGTGGGCACGGGTCAGCCCCTTGACAAAAAAAACTCCCTCTTTCTTCCCATACCCCCCCAATAGTTTTGAAAGGAGAAAAAGGGGGCTAATGTTTCGGTTCTAGTGTACATTTGGGGAAAGAGAATCGTAGCTCGGCTGCTTGCATTTTTACCTGACATCCGTAGCTCTTCCCCTTCTCTCCCCACAGAAATCTATGTCACAAATAAGAACTACACTAACTAGAGCAATGGGATAAAAGTCGGACAAATACCGACTTTCAACCACCATTAGATGGACTAGTGCATGATTTAAATCCATGTTATGGTCACTTCCGTGTATGGGATTTTTTTTTTTCAAACCCACTGATGCTTGAATTACATTAAAATTATTACCAGAATAATATTTTTGCAAACATTAAATAAAATAATTACATATGTTCAATCAAAGGCAAGCAGTGCTTACCTTGATTGCCCTGACGCAACGCCAATGGTTTATGGCCCTATCTCTAAAGCTACACTATAATGTATTCAAAACAAGGTAGAGTGCCTTTCTGGTAAACAAAATGTACATTTAAGATATAGTATTTTAATATTAACAATGAAATGTGGATTTATCTTTTACTAGACGGTACCAAAAAAGACCAAAAAGACTTTCAAAAAAGTTTGAAGAAACTGGATTTATGTCCAGGTTCTAAATCATTCTCGTTGTAAACTTAAAAACTCTGGATTGGTTCAACATTTCCATAAACTATGGTATTTGCTTTATATGTGCAATTTTTTTTTAGGAATTTTATTTCAGGCAAAATAGCACATTATTGCGTTATCTGAATTCTTATTAGTTTTTTCTTCACCATGGTTTAGTAACCATTCTGGTTATACAGCTGTATTATATATGCTTTGCATGTTAGTCTCTCTATACATATAAGAACAGTTGTTGTTAGAGACAGAACTCAAGTTGGCATTGGAAAACATTATTTTACGTTGCTTGGAGACTTTTGTAAACTAGATTAATTAAGATTTTTACTGTTGAAACTGGTAGATTGTATTTAAATTTGAAGTTTTGAGATTTAATGTTATATATTGTGATTTTCCTGTAATAAAAATAAATCATACTCATTTTTTCGTATCAATTTTGTCATAGCATCTGGCGACCGTGACAGGAATTAGTCGGAAAAATTAGTGATATTAACAGTTTGAATAGGAAACGTGGAGTAATATCGCAGAACTTTTACAAAAGCAACAAATTCACTAAAAGCGTTGCTGAGATGGAAGAAATGGATATAATCGTGATCCAAGGAAATTATACGTTGCTGGAAGAAAAGGCTAACCTCGACACAGTTTGGATCAGGAGATCTTCCAACAACTCATGGAGACAGAGGTGACTGAAGAAGACCTGATCAATGAGGTAGAGGTAGTGGACGACTACAAACGTAAGTTTCATATTTTAGCTGCTGCATGCTCCGATGCTGTTGCTGTTCGAAAAGGAACATGAAAGGGAGGCTCAGTAATCTGTAAGTACTAACCACAATTTGAGAAGTAAATATTGTCTTCCAAAGATTGAATTCCGTAAATTCAGCGGAAATTTACGAGATTAGTTGGTTTTTGGAACCAGTTACAAAAGATTGACGAGGATCAGGAGTTAGATGATGCAGACAAATATGATTATCTTATCCAAGCTACTTTACCCAATTCCAAAGCCCGTGATATTGTTAACAGTTTCCCGGCCACTGGAGAAAACTATCCAAGGTCATACAGAAACTTAAATCACGCTTTGGTAAAGATTCTTTATTGGTAGAGGTTTACACTAGAGAATTGTTATCACTAATGAATTCCAGCAGCGTTCCTGATGTCTCTTCCCTGTATGATAAAATCGAAACTCACCTTAGTGCTTTGGAGAGTATAAGGGTAACTTTAGAGAAATATGTTGTGATGTTGTTCCTTATGATAGAATTATGTTTGACTACATATATGATACGCGCTTGGCAGAGGAGTGGTGGAGGAAAATAAAATTAGTCTGAAGAACGTCCTAAGAGTTTGATGAAATTCCTGGAGAATGAAATAGAAGGAGAGGAGCTGATCAAGCTTGCTGTCAAAACTCCAAATAAAGGTACTGTCACTGATAGCCCTGATAAGTCCAAAGGTAGGAAAAACTCCAAATAAAGGTACCATCACTGCTAGCCCTGATAAGTCCAAAGGTAGGAAGAAAGATTCTGAAAGTTACAATGAAGATACACTACCTTCAGAGCTGCTCTTGTGGAGTGTAGTCTTCTGGTAGCATGTATATTTTGTGATAAGTTTCATGTTAGTGACAACTGCTTCTTAGTAAAGAAGATGACTTTAAAGGAAAGAATCTCCCTATTGAAGGATAATAAAGCATGTTTTCTTTGTTTGAAGACATTTCATATTTCAAAAATGTGCAGAAATAAGTAAAATGTGATTTCTGTAGAAAAAGACCCAACAGTCTAATGTGTCAAGACTCAAAGCATTCAAGCTTTGAAGGTTAGGATAGTTCGAGACATTTCTGTTGTGGAGACCAGAGCAATGTTTGATTCTGGTAGTCAGAGATTTTATATTCTTGAATCAGTAGCAGAGAAGTTAGGTTACCCTTGTCATCGCAATGAAACACTACGACATTCGCTGTTCAGTGGTGTAGTTACTGAAGAAAGACAACATTCATGCTATAGGATATTTTTGGAAAGTTTAGAGAAACCTCATGCATGTAATTTTGAAGGTTTGGGGGAACAAGTGAATGCAGGGTACTATTATTTTCAAAAGGGTTCATGGTTAAGGAACTTAAGGCAAAGAGAATACAAATCAATGAATATTGAAGCTGCCAATTAATAGGAGCTGATGTGGCTGGAAAGTTAATAACAGGACAAACATCCAGACTATTGAACGGTCTTGTTTGTAGTGAGGCCCTGCTTGGATGGACCATAATGGGCAAAGCAGTTTCCAGTGATTATTCTGGTATGAACAACCTTGTTACCTCTCTCTATAACGAAGATATTTCTGTGGAAAAACCGTGGGAGCTAGATGTACTTGTCATCAGTGATCCTGTCTGAAGAAAAAATAAAGATAAAGCAAAAGCAGCAACAATGGAATATTTCCTACGAACTTTATATATAAATGAAGAAAACAGGTATGAAGTTAATTTGCCGTGGAAGGACAATCAAGCGTTTCTTACATCCAACAAGGTTGAGAAAAGACTATTAAACACTGACAAGAAATTTAAAACCCTTGGACTACATGAGAAGTATGGTAATATTTTTTACTAAGTGGAAAAGGGACCAGATTATTGAACCTGCCCCAGAGGATGGGAGTTTCAAGCACTATCTACCTCATTGCGCTGTAGTGAAGTAAACAAATGCGACAACGCCCGTGCGCTGTATTTGATGTCTCAGAAAAGGAGTTTGAAACCCCTTCTCTAAATGATTGTATGATGGTCGCAACCTAAATGAATTGATCTCGGCTATCCTTCATAGATTCAGGGAGAGGAAGATAGGAATTGTTGCAAACATTGAAACAGCTTTTCTTCTGATAAGTATTCATGAAGAAGAAAGGAATATCTTTGTTTTGTGTGGTGGAATGAAACTGAGCATATCTATGGGATTTTTAGACACGCAAGAGTGGTATTTGGCTTAACTTGTAGTCCCTTTCACTTGGTGGCAGTTTTTAAGTATCATTTGAGGAAATATTTACAAAATCCCTGTTTCAATCCCTTGATCAATAAGAGATGTATACAGAGCTTCTATGTAGACAACGTTGTCACAAGCATTGACGGTGAATTAGAAGTAGATCAGTTTATCCAGCAATCTAGTGAGGTCTTATCTTAAGGCAGATTTAATTTGAGAGGATGGCAATTCACCAATGATAAGGGAAAATCTGCCCTCCCTCTTCTGTCTTAGCAATGTTGTGGGATCGGCAAGATGATATGTTGCTTCTGAATGTGGACTGGTTGAATAGGTGTATGTAGGAGAAGTGACAAAAAGGAAAAATTTTGTCTCTTGCGCAAAGAATTTTAGATCCTGTGGGAGTGACATGTCACGTTACTCTTTGTGCCAAATTGTGATTCAGAGGAGATGGAAGAATCGCATTGGATGAATACAGTGGTAGATGAAAAAGCCAAAATCTGAGTATTCCACTGGGTAAAGGATCTGCTTCTACTGGTGGAAATCAAGATTCCTTGGTGGTTTGGAAGAAGTATGTGTACAAATTCATGTATTCTGTGACACCAGTCAACATGTTAATGCGGCAGTTGATTTTTTAGATTTGAATCCAGTGATCATAACACAAGTGTGCAGTTATGTGAAGCAAGATCGCGCATAGCTTCCCTCAAAGAAATAACTATCCCTAGATTAGAATTGTTAGCAGCTACAATTGGTGCGAGGTTGCTAAAAGGTGTGCTGGAATCTACTTGTTTGAAGATTTTGATGTTTTTTTATGGCTGGATTCTTCTACAGTGCTGGTTGGATTTGAAGGAATGATAATGGTCTGTTTTTGTAAGAAATCGGCTGAATGAGATCAGAAACTTGACCTGATCCCAGTCGTTTGGGACATATTCCAGCTTAAATCAACCAGCTGATTTGCCATCATGGATGGTTTCTCCGATGGTGGGAGGGCCCTGCCTGATTACACGAATCACAAACTGTTGGCTCGAGCAGAACCTGTGTATGATGAAAAAGACATATCTGAAGGAATCAAGAAAACTCAGTGATTTTTTACTATAGTCGACAAGCTTCACCGTGGTATGCAGAATTTTTCCAGTTATTAAAGAATAATTGTCTAATTGAATGGATTTTCGTTTCTGGAAGAATTGTCTAGACGAGAGAAGATTTCACAAGAAAATCTGGGAGTAGGATTAATCATGGAGCTGAAGAATGTTAGAAATTTAAGACTCATGACAGAAGTTTTCATATATCAAAAGAAAGTTTCCTGTACCATCTGATAAACGATTACCCTTTGCTAAATCCTTTTGTGGAGGACAGTGTCTCAGATTTAAACAAGATTATCCTTAGAGAAGATTTGAAGCTGTTCAGATTCCCTATATTCTTCCAGCCACCATGTTGTTGTTTCCTTCTCATTATGGAAGAGCATGTGAAACAAAATCACATCGGAGGTCAACTTCTTCTTAGTCACCTAAGACAACGTTTTTGGATTATTGGTGGGAGGAGAATTGTGAGAAAAGTTATAAGTCATTGTGTCAGATGCCGAGGCATGAGGGAAAACATGAGATAGCTCAAGCTCCTTTACCCCTTAACCGCATTAGAGGAGGAACTCTGTGTTGAAGTAATAGGGGTTGACTTGGTGGGTCTCTGTTTCTGAGAGATGAGTGTAAAGCATGGATTGTAGTTTTCATTGTGCTGTCTACCACCAATACATCTGATTGATTACTTCTCTCGCCACTGAAGCTTTCATTCAAGTTTTCCAGGTGTTTGTGTCATTCCTTCTGTTATTTACTCTGACAATGACACACTTCACTGTGCCATAACGCTTTTCAAACACTTAATTGGGAAAATATTTCTAAACATAGCTCGGTTGTGAATGTATCGCTTGGAAATTTAACCCCCCTAGTGCTCCATGGTGGCGAGGTTTGAGAAAGGTTAATAAGAGTAATAAAACAACTTTTGAAGGAGTTTTAGACAAAGCTTGCCTACGTTTCCAATAAATTGCTTACTCTTCTCTGTAGTATAGAAGCTACCATTACTCTAGACAACTGACATACCTGGCAAAAGATTGTGACGATTTAAGTCCTCTCACACCGGCTCGTTTTCTACAAGAAATAAAAGAAATGGGAGTTCCAGAATGTGATGCTTTGGATACTAAAAGTCTGAACCGACGAAACCGTCATCTACTAAATCTAAGAAATGAATTGAAGAAGAGATTTCAGCAAGAGTATCTGGGACTTTTGTCATGTAGTAAACGAAACAACAAGTCTACTATTTTCAATTGAGTTCATCCAATTGACTCTGTCTATAATCAAAGTAGTTTTAACTAATTTATGGAAGTGGGAAAAATGTGAGTAGAATACACCATTATTTGTTTAAACTTTTTGAAAAATTTGTATTTGTTCTTAATATAGTATTTAAGAGTAGAAGAAAACCAATTCGGATATTTGGATGAGTTCAGAATGATGATTTTAGGAATATGCGTTTTGATTTTCCTTTGGGCTAAATTGGTAAAATTATCTACAGCCAAATTAACATCCGTAATAGAATAAACACAAACCAATCAGCAGTGGCCAGGTCATTGTAAAGATTAAGGTAATCACCCCGTGCATAGTTAATATATGTGGTGAGGCTGTCATTAATTTTAGTAGCAATAGGTACATCAAGTAAATCAATAAGGGCGGATGTGCTAAATCAATATTTACTAGTGATTGAGAGCTATGAGTTACTAAGGGGTGGTGAAAATTAGTAAAAACAAGGTCAAGGAGGTTAGTGTCATTATCAGCTTCATTAAGTTGTTCTAATCCTATTATGTTGGTCGAAGCAAGAAGTTGAGTAGCTTTTAATTCAATTTAGAAATGTTTTGAGCATGATGATATTTCCAATCAATTTTGGGGCAGTTAAAATCACCTAATAGTATTATTCGATAGGGATAATTAGTCAAAGCACCATCAAGAAATGTAAATTAGTTCTTAAATGCTTCGACTGTTATTTGGGGATCAAGATATATGTTCCAAATTAACAGTTTTTGGCTATCAAATGTTGGGATTTCAATCCAGACGCATTCCTTATTATTCTCTAGGTCAGTTCTCCTGGCCACACCAGAAATAGAATCAATGATAGAAATGAGAACACCCCCCCTCCCTTGAGATAGTAGCTTCATCATATAATCTATCGGATCTATAAATATTATAGTTAGGGGAAAGTAAGTATCATTAACAAACTCACTAGAGAGCCAAGTTTAAACTAAATAAATAATAGAGAATTCATTCACACAAACATTTGCAATAATTCCCTTGCTTTGGTTCGTAAACCCGAACATTTTGATAATATAATAGAATAGCAATATTCACTGGAAGATGGGTTGGGCGGTAGCCTTCAGACCTCCATCGATGGTCATGAGTGGGGTTCGAGTTGAATCCTCTTGAGAGCCAAGGTTCGATGCAACAGCAGCGTTTACAGGGGCAGACACACAGGGGGACTCCTCACACATTATCTGCTCAGGTAGCAACTTCCATAGTAAGGTGCAATGAGACTGGCTGACGGCCAAATATCACCATTGTTTATCATGGGAAAATCATTTTCTTTGACAGAAATATGGAAGGAAGAATATGAGTTAAATTTAGTTTTCAATTTTGAACAGACAAGGTATTCAAGATTGAGTTCTTTCGACAAATAAGATTGAATGGCCAGGGAAGATACTTCAGGAGAAAAACGAATAACAAATAGAGATTTTAAAAAAAAAACTTTGTTCACTGTTTGTAGGTCAGTGGCTGTCTTATTACCAGTCAGCAACTTTCTGGCACACGAGCGCTGATAATAATAGTAGTAGTAATGATAATAAAGATCAGTTATTTATGTAGGTAATTTTTATTTGGTTCAGTAAATTAGGTTTGCTTAAAAAAGTTTAAATGAAAACTTTAAAATTGGTTTAGATACAATTCAATTAATTATTGGTCCTACTACATTTTAAAGATAGTTGGTTTTGGTCATATTGACTCCACTTTTCTCGTAGCTAAGTTATTGATGGTTTTACAAAGATTTTTTTAAATGTGTGTATTTAATCATCATCATCAACTGTTTCCAGACAGTGGCCAGGTAAGTTTAGTACAATGCCACCATCTTCCTCTATTATTTTGACAGTCCTTAGTTAAAAGTACTATTACTTCTCATATCCTCTAGTTCGGGAATGTCAAACTTGCGACCCAGTTCACAACTCTGTGCAGCTCACAGACCTTTATATAAACAAACATAAAAGGGGTGTGCGATGCTATGAAACTTCAACTTGGCTTCGAAACAAATATCAGCTTCAACTTGACTGACTTTACTTTGATGACAAAAAAAAATGCCTTTGAAAATTACAAAGCTTCTCTCATTCCATAAAAATATTGACAGTTAAAATACTCAAATTATGAAAATTGACATTTTGAGCTTTTATTGTCATCATTATCATTATTATCAACTGTTTCCAGCTTGTGGCTGAGTCAGTTCTTCACTTAATTGCTTCCATTATTCTATTCTCACATTCACACTTTCTGTTATCTGATTCCATCTCTTCCGTAGTCTCTCTTGTGGTCTTTCTCATACATAATTAATCTCCATCATACTCTTTGGTGTTTTCTCCTTTTCCATCCTCATTAAATCAATATACCATCTCATAGAGTAAGGATGGAATAGGAGACAATACCAAAGAAAAATATGGAGATGAAATATGTAGGAACTGAGATTTTATATACAGTACTCTCTCGATTATTTGGAGCTGTAGAGGGAAAAAAATTGGCCTGGATGGGAAGGGGTGATTGGAGAAATCTAAAAATTGACCTAATACTTACTTACCCTTTTATTTAAAATATAACAGCAAAGAAGTTTGTTTTTTCACTTTGTTATCTTTTTGGCAAATAATGCTAAACAGATTTTGCAACATTAGCATCTTAGCAAAAGTAATATCTTTAAGGCAAACTTAGATTCGGCTTCGAGAGTATCAAAGTATTTAATTTGTAATTTATCACCATTGTTTAGTTAACGTATATTATTTAAAATAGAGAAAGCTCTCTTAATAGCGAACACCTTCTCATATCAAAGTGTTTGTTAATAAGCGGTGTCCATTATTTGAAAAAATATAGACTATATTTTCAAATCATATCTTTTTGAAGACAGTTTAATGTACAGGAAAAAAACTACAATTATCAATACCATCACATTGCTGGGACCGCTTCTTTATAGAGGAGAGTGACGGGGACAGGTCAGACAAAGACTACCGTTATTGTGTAGAGTTTTTTTTATTGACCCGGGTAGTAGATCATTGCATCTTCATAGGAGATATTCGAAGTGTCCAACATTTCAATCATAACACAGTTTAGCTTTCATGCACCACTACTGTCACGTTCGTTGGAAGATGTGTAGCATATCCGGATCATATTTCTAGCAGACACAATTGCATTCCACAAATGGTATCTCGTGTTTGTGCCATTGGGAGATTGCGCCGGTCATTCAACAGGCCTGTTGAGTACGATCCATAGCCTGAGATAGTATTCGTCCCAATGATGTATCACTGTACGGTCGTAGTGTGCAAGGGCTCCAGCCTTAAGTAGCCACATGT
>JBCFYV010009882.1:52058756-52157900 GCA_039000515.1 Timema cristinae
TTATGAAGTGATTAGGTAAGAATAATGTTTTTCAATTTTAAAATGAAAACCTCATTTGAGGCCTTATAGTTTGTATAAAGTTTTTGAGTCAAGGTCGCCTTATTCGTCCCATTTTAGGTCATTTCTTTCTTACAATATAAAAATATTGATATTAGCCGTACATTATTCCAAACATTAAAACAATTACTTAGAATCGATTTAAGCTAACAAAGAAGAAGAAAAGAAAATTAAATGAAATATCAAAAAGTTCCATTCACTTAAGTGTATCTTTTGGCAGTTCTAGAACTATTTGGACACATTACTCTAAACTCCTTTAACATAAGTCATAACTTACCGTTCTTTATGACCACGTAAAAACTGTCTATGATGACCACAATTTACTTTAGGCCTGCTTCATAGGCTAGTAAATTTAACTTCAAACAATTTAACAAGATGTAGTTTTGATCACAAGTATCCATGGCCTATAAATGAAGTAAAACATAATATTGATGACATCAAGTAAAATAACACAACACACTTAATGGGACACTTTAAAATTGTTTGCCACATGGAAGTTTTGAACTTTTAAAAAATTAACTATTCAAAAGCTACAAACTTATTTGTATTAGTATCAACATGTATTGAAGTTTTAAGTACAAAGGTTGGCTTATACGATCTTTCCTAAATATAGGATTTATTCCAGAAAACAGTTCACTGTGCTACAATTTTTCTAAGGATTGTTATTTTCTAGGATTAGGACATAAATTCAATTCTTTTAATAATGAGAGACCCGCCTCGGTGGCATAGTTGTCTAACGCGCTTGTCGTGTTGAGCTCAACTGCTGAGGACGGGGAGATCGATGTTTGAATTTCGGTCGGTGAACATGGGGTGGTTTTTCCTAAATGGTTTTCCACTCCCCCTCCATGCAAATGCGGGTTCACTTCCTCTAATTCAACTCCCCATTTCCTAAATCCATTGACGTAATTAGTACTTATAGCGTATATACTGAACGGGTAGTAAGACACGGTGCTAAATAAAAAAATAATAATGAGGGAAAAATTAATTTGCATCTAGATTATAAGATGTTAGACTGAGATTTAAATGCCACTAACAATGATTAATTTAATTTCTAGTCTACTTTTTCCAGTAAAATATCTCATGAGTGTTTCGTAGTACTAAATAGTGTTAAAATCTTTTCTGTAAAAAGAGTAATTACCTATTTAATAATAAAGAAATTTGTCTCGATTTTAATAGAGCTAAAATGGTTATGTTCAACTATTTCCCATAAATGTTAAAGTTAATTTTGTGTTCAGTTTAATTAAAAGTAATTTTGTATGTTAAATAACACTCATGAGATAAAGTAACACTCATACCAAGTAACACGCATGAGTTAAAGTGCAAATGGCTTCAAAAATGAAACCAGTTCAAGAAAATGTGAATGTTTATTGTTAAAGTCTACATAAATTACAATTCCTCACTTAGATACTGAAAATATAGATATAAAAGAACCTATACTAAAATTACAGAATTAAAAAAAAAAAAAAGTGGATGTTCATTGGGCTAGAGGTTTCTCACCTAGATACTACAAATATAGTTTTAAAGAACGTACACATAATCAACAAAAATCTAAACTACAATATTCTCAGTCTGGTTTACTTCCGCTTGTAGACATCAATTACACCTTCAAACTTATGGAAGTAAATATTCCCTTTCATTTTCAGTTAGGGCTGGGGTAACTTTCTAAGCACTTGGCTAAATTCGTTGTCATCTACTGTATATCACTTTCATCCAATTTAGAAAAGTGTTATTTTCACCACAAGCATTCAGGAACATCACTCTGATTTCTCCATCATCATCCACCCGACTGACACACTTCGACATACCGGAACTTAGTTCTTTTCCTAACTCCTAGAAACAAAACTTTGTTTCTACATTTACTTTCTTCAAATGAAGGTGCTTGAAGAATGGCATCTGGCTGAGCAGAGCTGAGTATCTCTTTTAAGTTCATGTCATCAGTTTCAGCAAACACAATGTCATCACCAGATTCACTGGAACTGTATACCTCTCTATATACAGAACGACAAACCTTTTTGACTGCTGGTCCAGTTTGTTCATTCTGTGTTTTCCACTTGAGGTGACAGTGGCACAGTTCACCCTTTTCCCACTTGTTGTCCCCACAAAAACATGACAGTGGTCGATAGTAGAAATGGCTGCTCACATTTGCTGAAACCTGGTATTTTAAGGGTCCCTTGGACTACCTTCAGGTTCTTGGGTGTCATTTGTATCATTTGCTCTATTTCAGCTTGTGAAATGTAGTAAAGCACAACATCAGAATTCCTTTTCAGTATAGAAAATTATGATGGGGCATATGGAATATTGTTTCCACATGGTACGTAGTTGTTAGCAACTCTTTTTAATGCTCCACCTACACCATCTGCTGGTCCTTTGCCATGAGAGGACTCAAAGCATGACCATGTATCTCAGAAAAATCCATAGCTGAAAATACGAGTGGATAGTAAGAATTTTTTTTTTTGGCCGATATTGTGTTGATGTCCCATCTGAAAAGCAATGAAACATCAGGAAACTCGTCTTTTAGATATTTCATTATAGGATTTAGATGGGGCCCAAATGGCTTCTGAACCATGATCAAGCGACTCAGACACAGAAGAAAATGAGATTGTTTTTGTGCAGGACTTGCCTCCAACATACAACACTCTAGTGTGTATGGTAGCCTGCTTACAAGAAGCTCCAAAATGGTATGTTTGGATTTCTCTGGCCAATTTGCAAGCATAGTTTCCAGAGAAATCAACAAGAATAACTGCCTCGTATTAATTCATGTTGTCTCTGCACATTCTAAAAGCCCTGTTTTGAGTTTTAATGTTAAATATGTGCCTTTTGAACTCTTTCAAGTCTGTTTGAAATCCATTTTGTAAGTTTTTAGCAGTTCCTTTCTCATCTCTTTTTGCTGTGACTTTAACATCAATCAAAATTTTTTCTCCATCTTTAGTTTCCTCCCTCTTTTCTTTTATAGTAGCCCACTTTTTCCAACAAACTTCGTCATCTGGAACTACTACCACTTCTTGGATTGGCACATCCTTGTTTTGGCATGAAGGGCACAAATTATACACACACTGAAAGAGTTTTTGTCGCAAGTAATAAATTCACATAGACAATGTGGATTTTCATCTTCTATCATCCAAAGCTGCTTCAATCTCTTGGCCTGGAATTTAATGTTAGCATGCTGTCTGCATAGGCATGCATCACATCCTATTTATGTGGGCTTGAGTACATAAAAGGGCTGGTACCTCGTAAATGTAGTAAATTAAATTTTAGTTCCCGTCTTTATGATAAATTTCTGATACGACAACTTCATAGGTGCAACCAAAAACCATTTTTGTTTTTTTATTTTCCCTTGAGTAATTGTTTCCTTGACACCAACTGTGTTTCGACTAACATCATCACATAGAAAAAAAAATTGGATTTTTTTTTGTTTTGTTTTTCTTTACCAATATATTCTGCTGCTAATCATTTTCTGTATGTTAGACCCATAGCTCTACTTGCTAGTCTTTGTAGACGATACTTCTTAATTAATTTATCTGACATAATAGAACCTACATTTCTCTTATCACATCTATTTTTTGCCTCTTTGTATCTCTGCTGTAAGGACGAAAGTAAGGTATTGTGGAATAGAAGTCTTCTAGCTATCTTCTTTACTGGTGTGTTGGGAGGCTTACGTTCAATATTTGGTCTGTAGGTTTCTTGAAGCATTTTTTTGTTTGTTTTTGACTTCAGAGTTAATTGGTTGTGCAGTGTCATTATCAGTGTCTCACTAATCTGTTTTAAAATCCTCTTATAGTACTTCTTGTATTTTAGTGCCTTCCTTTTTTCATTAGAAAGTTGTTCATTCAACTTTCCTAATTATTCTCTCAATTTCTTGTTCGCTCTCACACACTTTGACTTGTTGTGCAGTACAGTTCTACGTCCTCGAGATTTGTTTCTAGAGCTAGAAGCAACAGTCTTGTGACTGATCTTGAACCGCAGGACTAGGACTCATTAAATGTGAACATTACAAATCATACAATGGTGTCATAGCCATTTTTGTGCGGACTGTGCAAGATCACGAATGTAATGCAAAGCATCATGGGATGATGTAATCCATTCAGTGCGCCAAATCAAAGGAAAGTAATAAATCATCGTAAATATTTACATTTAGATAGTGATTTGGGCGATGTGTTGTTGAGATTTATTTAAATAGAGGTAGTATTTAATAAAATTGTAAATAATATCTAAATCTTGATATCATTCGATTCTATGTACTATAGGCCTAGTGTGCATAATAAAGTGAATAAAATATCCACACATGGTAACATTTCAGGGAAAAATAGCCAAATGTGGGACATATAAGGTATACTAGATCCAACCTTTCATATTTTGTGAATGTGTGCATTGGGAAGCTAACTGTTTAATGCCTTTTAAAAATGGTTAAACACCTTGTTTTGCTAGTAATCAATTCCTATTCATCAACTAACCTAGCATAGGTTTTGAAGCGCCGTAGGTGATGATTACATTATTTCGCTGTGTGCTTTGTTTTTAACTAGGATACACATCATCATCATCATCACTGGACATTTCCTCTAGAACTGTGGGTCATCTGTAACAAACTCTTCCATTCTTGTCGATCTCTCCAAGATTCTCCCTCTTCCACAGGTCTCCAGTTCACTCCTTCAGTCTCCATGTCTCGCGATTGGTCCATCCATCTCATCCGTGCTCTTCCACTTAGGTCTTCTACCCTTCTCCTTACTCTGGAGAGCTTGCTTAGGCACTCTCTACTCCATCCTCATCAGATGCTGGAATGTTTTCAAAAATAGCAAATAGACTAATAACAGATTTTATTCTTGTGCCTACTAAAACAACTATTATTTTAATTGCAAGTCTTCAAATAAAAGAATGACAAAATAAATATAATTTTCAAGGATGTGATATGGTTGTATATGTATAGTATGATTTTGGTAGGAAGAACAGTAAAAGTTAATTACCAAAGTTACTAAAACCATTTTAGTATATTCATACATCAAGTCATGTTATCGGAAGCTGTCACTTTTGGTAGATATCATCAATACCTATAAAATAACACAAATAATAAAGTGAAATGTTATCAATGTTGGGTGCAAAGAAATATGTTTGAATTTTCCCTACTGTTCTTCCAACCAAAATCAGGGTATACTAGAAGGTTATGCAGCAGATATTGTGATACTTTGTTTCCAAATTACTTATCCATAGGTTACCTTTGGCCATTAACTCTAAAACTGTGGTCTTTGGCAGTGTGTCAGGTGATCTGCACTCAGGACCACAGGAAAATTTACTTTCTCAAATAACCTATCACGATACCTGACCATCACCATGTAATCAATGATAAATCAAACAATGAAGACGAGATAGAATTAGACGAGGATGCATTTGTAGAACAACTTAGCTCTCCCAATGAAAGGGTTCATATTACTGATTTTCACCCCTTGCCATAATATCAGCATTAAAACAAGAAAAAGAGACAGGAACAGAAGTCCGAAATACTATTGGGGTCACCATACAAACATTTACTTCTGGAGAGATGAAGGAAAGGAGAGGAAGAACTGCAAATGAAACAAGAAAGGATGAAGGTGAGAGCTGAGAGGAAACAGAAGAAAAACATGGAGAGTAAAACTATGGGCAAAATAAAATTAAAATTAGATAGAGCAAGGGACAATCCGTCAACCTCACCTTAATTTGAAATTGAAGATATTTCCTGTCTTGGCTGTGGTGAGACATGCAATGATGATGACTGGGTGAAATTCAATGATTGTTCAGAATGGTTGCATGAACAGTGTTCATCCTACGAGGGCGCCGGTTCTTTCATTTGGGACTTCTGATAGGGGTCGTGTTTCCCACACCTCTTGTGGACCCTTCTGACACTATGAGAGACAACTCGTGTCGGCCCTGCATTAACATCGGTGCTGATAGTAGGGGTTTGCGACCCACACTTGGGGGCTGGCACAACAGGCCATTATGAAGGGGTTGTACAAAGTAGGTACTCGGGATGTAATCACTGAAGTCTTTATTCAGGGCTCTAATTTGACCCCTTCGTTGATTCGGTTACACAACTGTACGTCGAAAAGAAAACCTCATCTCCATTCCTGCTTGCGTATTGAAACCTTCCTTAATCTTTGGTTGGTTTTATATTACCTTCTTCTTGTTTGTTCTGTTGTTCAGTACACATTTTAACCACTTGGTTACTGGAAGCGTACTGATCTTGGTTATAACCACTGATTAATAAAGAACAATGTCTGATGCCAGGTTATTGAACGTTTATTAATTGGTGACTGAAATCCTTATTTAAACATAATAAGTTTACAGGTTTGCATTACAATTACAACTGATCCCCAAAGAACAATGTCTGATACAAGTATTTGGTTTCACGTGCAAGCAAGCACTCTCCTGTTTGACTGACTCGAACTCAGATAGTTAGTGACTGACCAAAATTTAAAGTATGTAGAAAGTGAATTAGAGTTGAAGTGTGTTCTCGCATGCGTGGAAGCCAGAGAGAAATACTACGTGACCTGCCCCCTAGCGCCACACACGGCGGGCTCAGAGTTTAAGAGCGCGGGTGATAGTAGAATATACATACACCCCAGGCACAAAAAAATGAGCTAAACAAAACTGCTATAACTTGGATAGTACAATACATAGCTGACAACATAACAATATACCCTGTGTGTATCATGGTACACTATAAATAAACGTCAGAGTAAATACAATCACAATATATATGAATAAATAATACAATCTTAAATGTATATAGAAAGATAAAAACTTGACTTGGCATGAGTAGGCCTACTCTGATTAGTTAAAAAAATATGAAAATATTAAGACATAATATATATTAATTTGTAAAGAAACGTTACATCACTAAGAAATTTGTTGATAACAACTGGCTCTGACCAGCGAAAATTCAATTTACCCGCAATACCTGTGGCCTTATCACTAATCTGCTGGATTTTGTAAACTACCTGTTGACATTCCTTATAAGGAATCATATGTCTGTCTCTGTTGTAGAGTTTACCAATGGGAGCTTGTGCCCATTTTAACTATTTAAGATCGTTATTCCACATGTGGAGGGAGGTACCTTTTGGTCTTCCTTTTTGTACTACCGGTAAAGACCATTTAAGATTCAGGGGTGTCAAAAGTTCATGGCCCAATAACAGTTCTGCTGCCGTATATTTATGACTACTATTTTTGGCATTGTTAAAGGCTGATTGTAGCCAATGCAAATGTTCTCTATTATGGAGATTATAGTAGGCTATGAGTGCAGATTTTAAATTTCCATGGGATCTCTTACATAAATTCGGCTGAGGATAATAAGGCACAGTAGTATAATGTTTTACACCAAGCACCAAACACATGTTTTTGAAGACGTGAGAAGTAAACTGAGAACCATTGTCAGAAACTATGAAACAAGGTAAACCAAAGTTTTTGAAAATGTTATTTTGTAAAGCATGTACAGTTTGCTCAGCCGTAGATTTACTTAGCGGTAAGAACCACACAAACTTAGAAAATCCGTTCACTGCCATAAGAATGTAGTTATTACCTTTTTAGATCTGGGTAATGGGCCAAAAAAATCTACGAACAAACGTTGCATCGGAAATTCTGATACTGTTGATAAGTATCCGTATTAATAATTTTGATCGGTTTGAATCTTAAACAAATATCATATGACCTAACATTGTCGCATATGTCTCTGTCCATACCATGCCCAAAAAATTGCTTACATACAAACATGATGGTTTTGGCGATTTATAGATGTGCTCCATTTCTAGAAATGTGGTAACACTGAAATATATAACATTATGAAAAGATTTCACACATATATTCTTCATTGAGATTTGGTGGAGGGTTTGTAATTAAAATATTATTCAGAATTTTATAATTGGTGATATTCTCTTTATTTGATATTCTTTCAATTAAATTACTTCAGGGTTCCTACGCTCTGGAAAGTCAGGGAAAGTCAGGGAAAAAAATAATAGTCAGGGAAAGTCAGGGAAGCTTTAAAAAGGTCAGGGAAAGTCAGGGAAATGACAATTCATGTCTTCATGTCACACTTAGAAAAAACAAAGAAAATATTTTTTCTATTTACTGCGTCATAAGCCACTGCCCCAATGAAGAAAGCTGAGGGGCACTTACCATGCTCAAACTTGCCCTAACACAAGTTTTGGTAGCATTTTATTTCAGAATGTGAACGCAGAGGTCTCCTAGCCTGCACATGACAATTCTTTTAACTTTAGTGATCACTTGTTTTTGTTCTTGTTCAAGGTTTGTCATCGTTATAGTTTGATACAGTGCACCAGGACTGATTAGACTACACCAGCAATGTCTAACAAAAAAACCGTTTTTAACCAGCTCTGGCTAAGCCCAGACCATTTTCCTGAATTCTCATACTGGATAAGTGGTGTTGAAAGTAATAAGCTGCAGGCATTTTGTAAAGTGTGCAAAAAAATTATAAACTTAAGTAATATGGGAAAGCAAGCATTAGCTTCCCATGCAAAAGGACCAACTCATATCAAAACTCTTGAAACTTTGACAAATCAACGCTCTCTGTTGACTTTTTTTTCAAAAAAGTCAAGTGATTCAGGTTCATCGAGCTCCCCAGTTTCAAGAGAATCTCTGGCACACAAAGACATTCTACCTAGTGATGATTCTGCTGGTTGCTCGAAGAGTTTTTCTGTTTCATCGAAAATCGTAACGTCGCAGAAGGAAGCTGTTGCTAAAAGTGAAATTAGTGTAGTGCCTCAAAGAAACCATAACACTTTTGTTATAAAAGATGATATAACTAAGGCGGAAGTCATTTGGGCTATGCAAGTTGTTGACAAAAAAATGTCTTTCAATTCGTGCAATAATTTAAGTACAATTTTTCAATTGATGTTTCCCGAGTGTTCCATTGCCAATGCCTTTACCCTTGGTGGAGACAAGGCTGCATACTTCATTGTGCATGGCTTGGCTCCATTCTTTCATAATAATTTACTGGACCGCCTAAAATCATGTAACAACTTTGTAATTTGTTTTGATGAGGCATTGAATAAAGTTATTCAAAGAGGACAGATGGACATTGTAATTAGATTCTGGGACAAGGAAAATCATAAAGTCATCAGTCGTTACTTAAACAGTGTGTTTTTCGATAGGAGCACTGCTGAAGAATTACTGAAGCATTTTCTGGATGGTATTTCTCCTCTTCCACTCTCTAAGTTGATACAAGTGTCAATGGATGGCCCAAATGTCAATTTAAAGTTTATAACACTTCTTCAGGAACACCTCAAATCTGTAACAGACAATGAAGTATGTAGTTTGCTAAATCTGGGAACATGTGGGCTTCATGTTGTTCATGGTTCCTTGAGAACAGGAGTAGAGTCTGTTGATTGGGATATAAGTAGCTTATTACGTCACATGTACTACCTGTTCACTGACTCTCCAGCTCGTCGAGCATTGTTCACCCAGTTGACAGGGTGTACAACTTTTCCATTGAAGTTCTGTGGTGTGCGTTGGTTAGAGAATGCGAAGTGCTTTCAAAGGGCATTACAAATTTGGGACCATGTTATTAAGTTTCTCAAAGAAGCAAAACTTCCTAAAACAAAACCTGTAGAGACACTGAAAAGAGCAGCCTGTGATCCATTCCTAAAGTGTAAACTAGCGTTCTGCAAGACAATTGCAGATGAATGTCAGCCTTTCCTGCAACGGTTCCAGACATCAAAACCAATGACTCCATATCTTTTTGAAGCTGTAGAGAAACTTCTAAGATACCTTATGAATCGTTGTGTGAAACCTGATCTTATGAAGTGCACGGGTCCAAAGTTACTGTCTATTGACACAAAAAAATCAGAAAATTTGATCCTTAGCAAAAATATTGATATAGGATTTGCAACAAAACGTTTGTTAGGAGAAACTGCGATCACAGTAACAGAAAGACAAAAATTAGAATTTATACATGAGTGCCGCAGTATGTTAACCACCATGATTGCAAAACTACAAGAAAAAAGTCCCTTAAAACAGAAAGCTGTGAGAGGTTTGTCTTCATTGGATCCTTGTGTTATTCAACATTCACCTCAACTGGCCCAGAAGAGATTTTCTTTTCTTTTGGAGGAACTCAACCATGCCAACATCATAAATGATGTTCTGGCTGAAAATGCCAAGAAAGAATACTTGCATTTTTGCAACCTCAAAAAATCTGAGCTTCAAGAAATATTTCGTCCTTGTGATCAGTTTAGTGATGAAGTAGGACTTGACACTATTTATGGTAGCTTTCTAATAGGAGAAGCAAACTACAAACATCTTTGGGAAGTAATAAAGATTTGCCTTGTCTTGTCGCATGGGAATGCAACTGTTGAAGGTGGTTTTTCAGTCAATAAATCTTTACTGGTTGAAAACATGCATGAAAAGACAGTCATTGCACAGCGTCACATTCATGATGAGATACAAGAAGCAGGAGGGATTAAAAATATACACATTAGCAAAAAGATGTTGGATTACGTGAGAGGTGCTCGGAAACGCTATCATGAATACTTAGAGATGAAGAAGCAAGAAAAAAGTGAAAAAGACAAGAAGAAGGCAGAAAAGAGGAAATTAGATATACAAGTTAAAGATTTAGAAGGAGAAAGAAAAAAATTAATGATGGCAACTGAAGAGAAACGAGAAGCAATAGACGTGGAGTTGCAAGAACTGAAGAAGAAGCAAGCTTCACTTTATTAAATATAACATAGTTTCTTATTGTATGACTATAGTGATAATTTTAATAAAAATAAAATTGACTTGAGACATGAATAATATGAAAGCAGACAGAGTTCCTGTTGTAAGCTATTCAGTTCAGGAAATGTACAGTTTAGGTAAAATAAAACTGTAATGATACCAAACTCTTTAGTATGTTCTTAGTGGCCTGTTATTTAATACGTATTTCTGCACATGATACCAAAGGGAATCAAGTTTGTTACAAATTTTTGATAGGGATTATTTTTCCATCATTTTCCCTCAACTGATTGGCAAGATGTCTGCTTTCTTATTCTTCCATGAGAGGTGAGGCAAGGTCGGCTGTAAGGGGGGAGGAGGCCGAAATAAATTTATTTAAATTAATATTTTCACGTGTATAGTACCGTAAAGTTATAATGGAAATTTTATGAGAAATTGGTCAGGGAACTTGGGAAAATAGTCAGGGAAAGTCAGGGAAAAGTCAGGGAGAATATTTTTACAAATACTGTAGGAACCCTGTACTTAGTTCTTGGTTTCTTTGCTGTGCTGATTGTATGGATGTGTACATTTATGGTATTTGCGTTAAGAATCCCATATCTGAAACATTATTGTTGTAGCTTTCTATTGTTTCTTCTTCAAACATCCTAGAGAGCGCATTGGTTACAGGATTGTCCTTGTCTTTTATATTTACGATGTTAAATCTAAGTTCTTGTAGTTGAGTAATCCAAATCTTACCTATTTGTCGTGGATGTTGAAGTAATCACGCTACAGCCGAGTTATCAGTGTTTAATTAAAACGGTTGCGATTCCAAATATTGTCTGAATTTATGTATGGCATATACTTTAGCAAGAGCTTCAAATCATTTGAGTCACAATGGCCAAGCCAACCCTACGATTTTCACCGAGACCTTGATTCTGATTACCACCCGGGACTTTTCAAGACTCGCGGTGACACAATCTATTTCACATCTCTCTCAGTCCTTAATTAATCCACACATGTGAAGAATCCCCAATAGTTCTTCCAAAACAACGTTATGTAATGAATCTATGTCCAGTAGAGCGGTTATTTTCAGTGGGCCAAATCCGACTGAAGCTCCCAACAACATTGTTTCTCTAGAACGGGATGGAGGACAAGTAGTGATGATCCGATGAGTAAACCCAATCCACCATCCGAAATTAAGTTTTTTCCCCTCACGCCATGAACCTTCCTCCGCTGACACAACTGAAACATTTGATCTAGATTGTTTGTCGTAGTTGCGCGCCAGATGGAATCTAGAGTTACATCTTTGACACCTAACACCTATTATCTTTAAATTGGTTGGGATTGGTAAGTGGGTGGCTACTTCTATTTGGGCGATTACCAGGAACTCCATGGTCATTTGAAGGGTTGAAGGTTCTACCACTCACCCCCATATGCTCGTTCCTCTCATCCCCTGCAATCCGAGCTCCCTGTCCGTTAGATTGAGTCCACCTATTGTAGTCCCAAATTTCATCATAGCATTGTTGGAAGTGGACCATCGCTTGTAGTAGTTGAGAAACTGTCTCTACTACACACCTCCTTATGTTTATCCTAATTGAGGGCCTCAAATTAAAATAAATACGATTTACCATCTGCACTTCAGAAAAAAAACCCATGTTTATGGATGTGAGTCTGGATACAAATAAAGAATTCATTGACTCGTTCAAGAGGCACCTGAACACACCCAAAAATATCCCTTTCAAGCTGATCTACCTAGTTGGGTGGAAAAAAACACAATCGAAAAAATTCAACAAACCCATGCCATGGGGTCCAGTTGTGGTGGGTGTTACACATCCATAGCAAGTTCTGACCTATAAATATCTCGGGCAGGGCTGTCAACATTTCTCGGTCTGTTAATATATGGCTGTTTTTCAACTCCTCTATTTTTTCTAAGAACTCTATGGGATTAGATCCAAGGTCAAATATTACATTCCATTTGTGGACTAATTTCAAAAGTTGAACTATTCGATTCTCGTGTCTTCAGAATCATCTTTATAAGAAATTTGTCCTATATTTCCTTCTACTAGAGATAATATTTGGCTCCCTACATGTCCTATTGTTTTTAATGTTGTGTTGGGTTTCCCCTTCCTAATATTAGTTTCTTTCTTGAAGGCCACACCTATCTGATTTTTTAACTTGTCACAAAAATTGTTTAAGTTCCACTAACTTTGTGTCCTCAGGCGACTTTGGTGATAACCTAAATAGGTGGGATTTCAAGTAGCAAATGTAGTACGAGTCCTCTTTTCTACCGACAGTACAGGTTTTTCATACTATGTTATCATAGTTTGCAAATTATTAAATTTCTTTACTAGCAAAGGATGTTCAAGAGAAAATTCTAGAACCATGTTTTTTAACACAAGAGAACAGTTCTTGTCCTTCTTGACGTTAAACATGTCTCAAAGTATGACCTTTATGTTCAAAAAATTTTTCTAGCTTTGAACCACGAATTGTCAATTCGTAGATCAACTCATCCTTGGTGACCTGGTGGTCTAGGAGTAAGGTGTCAGACTTCGGCACTGGAGGTCCAGGGTTCAATACTCGGTCCCAGCATGGATTTATCTGATTGCCAAACCCTTCCTTTACCTCTGACAAGACGTGTATTAATCACAACTTGTGAATGTGTGGAATGACAGGCCTCCACTTCGGATCCCCCGTTAAGCTGTAGGTCCTCCGGATCCTCAGTGAATCCACAGCTTTGATTCACATAAGCACCAAAAACCCTTCATAATGTCCAGACATCAAACGATGGGGGATCAGTACAGACACCAACACACTTTGTCCACTCCAAATTATTTTCAACTATAAATGTATCCAGGATCTCAAACAAGTCTTGAAGCTTTGTACTTGCAGTGATATTTTTACAAAAAAGAAGATCTTCCACAATGTAGTTTCCATCTATGAACCGTACATACAAAAAGTCAAATGTGCATCTTTATTACTGTCTAGCCTCATTCAGCTTCAACCCAAATTCCTCTTATTTTATTTTTTCAATTAATATATCATTGATATCTTTCGCCATGTGATGGATTCTGCTACTGATAGTATTATTAGAAAAAGGAAGCTTTGAAAATAATTTTCCTGCAGACTCTCCAATCATAATGTTAACAAAATCTACAGCAGCCAGTAGAATTAGTTTTTCAGCAATAATATGGGGCTTTTTACACTTGTGACTATATATGCAATCTTGTATGATGCTAGCAAACATTGCTTAATATTGACACCAGCTGATAAAAGCTACCTTTTTGTTGTTTTAATTCTTTTAACTTTCTGGGGAAATAGTTGTGAGGTTTACCAACCATGTTTCGATGATTGGTTTCTAAATGGTGCTTTAGATTACTTGGAAGCTTGCACTCTGGTGCAAAAACTTTCATACACAGTACACACTTTGGTCTCTCATCATCATTGACATCTGTTGATGTAAAGCCAAAATTCAAATAACTGTCATATTTATGAAATTTCTTCTTCTTCTCATACCCGTCACTAGTTTTTGGTTCATCCTCTTTATTTTCACTCCTACAATGCTTATTAATGTTCAAAATAATGTGTCCATTTTTAGGGAGATAAGAACAACAACTTTAAAAATATAACTTGATCACAACACACTATTCACTTGGTTCACTCTTCAATAAATCAAGGCCGTGGAGACAGATATTTATATACAAACATCAAGTACCAAGAAAGTTTGATAAATAACTCGAACAATCCATTCACTATATTCAAATTCATGCACTGAGGGGCCTACGTATGTTCACGCAGCTGACTGAGAAACAACTGCCTTCTAGACTGCTTTATACTATAACAATCCAGCGTTATTAAATGACTTTATTAAAAATCTGACATAGAATATCATCTATTATTACTCTTGAGATGTGAAACAGTCAGTGACTTGCATGGTGTTCATTAGCTGTCCTTCCTAGAATCACATCAATGGTCCGATTCTAAAACCACGTGGGCTGTCATTTCATTGAAAATATTGGAATATTTTGCGGCGCACAACTTGGGAACCACTGCATTAAGACATTTGACCCTGTTTCACTATGCAGGAAATAAAAATTATATAAATAAGTCCACAGTAAAATTGCAGAATATTTTGACAAATGCAAGAGAGAAATAAGTGATTATTAAACTAAATAAGCCTCTAAGCCATACCCATACACAAGAAGGCTTTAATAAAAAATAAAGTTAGAAAGATAAGATGTTACATCTATGAATGGGGCTTTTAATCTTTGAATTCCTAAGGATATTTAAGATTCAAGGATTCAAGAATATCTCGCATTCAATATTAAAATAAAAAATTGGATTCAAATTTGTTTTAAAAGCTTATTGTGATTGTGTTGCTTTCTATCACTACTAATAGATTAAAGCTAAACTATTATGCTTCCATATTTTTAGTAAGATGAAGATTTGGTTTTGAGAAAAAGTGAATTTAACTATCTCTAGTTAACATACTAATTTTGCTGTTTTTCTTTTAAACAAATTTATTTTTATGTTTTCAGCATTTTTGGTGTTAGTGATAAGTTAAATTGTTAAAGCTATTAAACAGATAAGTTAAATTTGTAAAGTTTTTAAACAGGAACTTTTTAAGGCAGTTGGGTCATAATATGTGCAATATTCAAGGGGACTTTATTTTAGCTGTGCTGTTGCCTTCTAACTCAATTTGCCAAGTGTTAATGGTATTACAACTCAAGTACTAAATCAAAATAACTTTTGCTCACTTTGTTTGACATTAGTGTATATGCTATGATAAGTTTGTGATTAAATTTAAATATTTGAAAATGGTTGGGTTTTAGTTTCAAAAAATATTTAAAACTCAAAAGATAAAATAATAGTGTATTAGTAAATTTGGGAGCTTTCAGGGGTACTTTACTAAAAAGATTGCCAAAGAAAACAATCAGTATTAACACATTTAGTAATATTTCCTTTTATATATAAAACACTTATGAATGATAAAAAACCCCAACAAAACTAGTCCCCCTTTCAGCTAAAGAAAAATTGACATAAAATAAATGAGGATGTCTAAATAGGGACCAAATCTCAATGTTTGCTTTTTAAGGTGGCAAATGAAACATAGGGCCGACTGTATAATTTCATGTATAAATCTATTATATGTCAACCAAAATATCCACATTGGTGATGGATGGACTTAATTGGTGTGGTGACAAACACAGCGACAAAAATAACTAACTAAATCCTTGAGTGAACTCAAAAACATAAGAACTTAAATTTTTTTTAAGACTTCTTTCACTTTTATTGATATAAATAAATTGGTATATTAAAGTGAAATCTCCCTTAACGGACACTTCAGAATAGTGAACTCTTCTTTAAAATGGAGAGTTTAAAATTACCCTGCAAAATAACATGTGCTTTTTTTGGTGAAACTACCTCCTGATTTGAGCTTTCTCAATAATGGACACAGACACTTCTAGGCATATATATATATATATATTGTACTATATTGTACTATATATATATTTCTACTGTAAATTTCTACTGACATTTCTACTGTAAAATACTATCCATGTAGACAGATGTTTTCAAATTTTGTCTGCTCTTTAGAGATTATTATGCAATATATATATATATAAAATTTGAAAACATCTGTCTACATGGATAGTATTTTACAGTAGAAATGTCAGCAATGTCATTGTCTTGCATGAAGTGTGAGCAGTCCTGCCCTCCTCCCTTCTAGTGAAAGTTTTTAAATAAGCTACATAGTAGTGATGCTACTTAAAGGTCGTACCACCCACCCCTTCAAAGCTTTCATTGGGGATTGTTTCAACAGGTTAGTCAGTATTTGTGCACAAATATACAGTACAGAAGGCCTACTGTTAACATCTCATTAGCATATTGTGCTCTTTATTATACATTCTGTAAATTAAGCTCTGTACAGTATTAATTCATTAGTCATGATTATTGTGCATACAATACAGAAGAGTGCAGTAATTATATTGTTGTAGTTAATATTCACAGAAAAAAGGTTCATATAGATTAAATTGTACTCAAGCATTATGATTAAAAAAATATTTTTCCAAATAATTGACACTTCTTAATAACATACCTTTTAGTCCCAGAAGGTGTCCACTCACTATTAAGAGATTTCACTGTACTAAAAGCTCTCTTGAAAATTTCCCAGACTGAGTCAATTAAAAATATAGGCTTACCCTAGGTTCTAATCACTGCTGTCCCTTGAAGTAGTTCCCTTGACACTTGATACACCATGCCCAACTTCTTTTCCACTGCTGGACCTCTAGAACACCAACTAGGAAATGTTCCTCAACACCTGCGATTCTGCCTGAATCTATTCACTGTCATCAAATCAGCTGGATCTTCATCTTAGGGAACAGGAAGAAGTCTTGGGGAGCTAAGTTTGGGAAGAAGGATAGGGTGGGGGATTCCACTGCCATATTGTTTTTGACCCTAAACTGCTGCTCAGATAGAATGGTATAGGTTAGCACACTATTGTGTTACAGTCTCCATTCCTGTGTGCACCACTTGTCTGGACGTTTCAGCCTCACATCCTCTCTCTCAGGATCTTGAATTAAAGATGTTGATACACTGTCTGACTTATGGAAATAAACACCTTTTGAACAATTACCTTCATACTGAATAAAACAGTTCAGCATGCTCTTGATATTGCTCTTGACCTGTCTCACTTTAGTAGGCCACGATGAAGATGCACTCTTCTACTGGGATGACTACTACTTAGTTTATGGGTCGCAGACTTAAACCAAGCTTTCATCATTAGTGTTAACCTTGGAAAAGATGTATCTGTTGTTTCTGATCTGTTATTTGAGATTTCTGCACACAGTGAGCTTGTGCTACCTGTTTTATTGAATCGGCAAGCTAGACATGAATCCGGCAGCAATCACCCTGATCTTTAGTTCTTCAGCAAAACTGTGTTTTCATGGATGAAACTGTCAGCAAAAAAATGTTGCAGATATAGTTAATTTTTCATTTACAGTCCTCATGAATCTCCTTACACATTTTTTCAACATTTCTTTGGTTCTGCTGGTTGCGGCCCAACCAGAACATTTGGAATCCTCTACTGAACAAATTGGGAGAAACTCTTGGCAGTCGGGGTTCTGCAAATAAAATCTTCACCAAATGCTTAATCAAGCATTACTTGGGTCTTAGATGCGGCATTGTTGAATTTGAAGCAACACTTGATGCACATGCACTTCTTCATGTCTACAATTTTTCTTCTGCAAAAATTGCAGAACTTCAGTCACACTATTGCACAAAAAACACTTGAGAAAATGATGCTTGTAAGTATCAATGTAAAACTTAGTACACTGTTTCAAAATTAATTCTTATAGTGCTAGCTAATGGCCAAAGTCCTAACTACAACCATTTAGAATTGCATGCAGCCATTCTGGAAACCTTTGTATCACACCACCTACACAATTAAAAAATCACAATGTAAAACAAAATGGTATTATATTATTTTAATTACAAAGATAGGCCTACAAAGTTTCTAATTGTTTGCAATGTTTGAAATATTTCTTTGGTAGGTTTTCATGTAAATTAAGTTCCATTATCAGGCTTACTATGATACAAAGCGATTTTAAGAAATAGTGTTTTGTGTTCTTTTATTATGGATATTTATTATAAAATGCACTTTCTGAACCTATCTACAACCTACAAAATTACTTAACTCTCTAAAGGGCTTTTATCACGCAGGGTTGATACACACCTGGAAAAGTTAGGGAGATTTTAGGGAGTCACTGGAATTCTTAGAAATTTTACACTAATTTTATAGATGCAAAGTAAAGGAACCTAGCTTTTTATAAACTATCTATATGTTATATTGCCGATGAAAAACGATTTTTGGAAAGACAATTTAAATATAAGTCCTTAATAATTATTATGTCAAGAATTTCAATTAAAAAAACAATGAAAATAAAGAGTGTTTTAATTGATTTGCATATATAAAATAAGCCTACTAGAAAAATTCATTTTTTACTCTGGAAAATTTGGAAAGGTTTGTGAACTTCAAAATTTAATATGTATATCAACTCTACTATGCTATATATTTGACACTGTGAAAGGGGAAGCCCCAAGTTTCACCAATAATACATTTATTTGCCATTCCAAGAATCAAACCCAGGAGTCTTAACTCAGAAGATTAACACTAACGAATCGGCTAGGTATTGATTAGGAAAATTTAGTCAAGGTTATGTTTATTAACAATAAATTGTGATCATAACTAACAAATAACTTGAAATTGCCATAAGTGGTTTTCATATATAGACATATTCATGTAGAGCATATTATTTTTGTCTTTACTTTCTTAAAATCAAAATATTTTGGTCACATCTTGCTGAATATTGTATTAAATGCTTGAACTTTTACTTGAATGTACTGTGTTGTATTAATAGAAAACATCAGTGTCCTTATTCCTATAAGTCTTTAATGGCATCAAACCATTTATGTGGTTAGATGTTACCCCAATTTACTTAGTATTAGTGATGTTCCTGAGCTTTGAAGTGTGACTAAAATCTAGATGTTTTGAGATGTAAGCATAAGCATAGCCAGAATTATGACAATGGGGCTGTGGTCTAAAAAATGTCAGGGTTATTTCATTTATGAGACAGCAGCGAGACAAAGAATCAAGGCAGTAACTTAACACCCCCCCCCCCCCCCTTTTCTGATTTAATTTAATATATTAAGGTGTAGCAAAATGTTTCAAGACTGGTTCTTTAAAGTGAAAACAGAGTGAAGCATGGGGATACGTGCACTGGTGTGGCAAGCTTTGACCTTCATTTGTTAGTACAACGAGCGGCATCATTCTCTGTAGACCAGTGGCTGTGTTACACAGGTTTATTTGATGACCTGCACGGATGCATTTGCAATCTTATTATGGACCACAAACTTGAGTAGAGAGCGAACATCAAATGCTGCGTCTTACGTGGAAAATCTGAAACAGAGAGCGGACTTCCAAATGATGCAGCAGGCTTACGGCAATGAAGCTATGAGCTCTCCAGTATCTTTTGAATGGCACTTGCGCTTCAGGAGTGGCAGAACATCACTTAAAGATGAAAGGTCATACACAGCATGATCTAAAAATTACTGAACAAACCTTTATGAACTAATCAACCCCTAATTAAAATTATAAATTCAGCTGTTATAGATCTACCTAATCCTTCCAACATTTCAATTTTATGAAATTTTGGGTCACTCCCAGGTATATGTTTGATTGTACAAATTATGACTGGATCATTCATAGCAAGACATTATAAAACTCATTGAATTAGCATTTAATAAAATTGTACATATCTGTCGAGATGTAAATTTTAGATGACTCCTGTCAAACTCTGGAAACCACTTCAGCCAGCTGTGCACATTGATAGTTGGGAAGTTTTGCACACTCTTAGTTCTCAGCAGCCTCACTTCAGCTTCCAGCTCCAAAGTATTTAATTTAAAGTTTTTACTCAAGATAGGGATGCCATTGGTTGTGCATTCGTCAAGTTTGAGTTTTATGACTTTCCCTTCCCTTCTGATTACGTGTATTATTTCCTTGTTCAAGTCTTGTAAGAGATAATCTAAAACAGGGTAGTGGGTGAAGAACTTGATTTAGTCTTTTTTGACATTGATAGTAGCAGATGTGTCAGGATTTTCATCCAGAAATACAGAGACTTTTCTTTTTCTTGTTTTCGGTATCAAAATGGAGTTATTCTTGCATAAGCCTTTAGTTTAGCTTTAGCATACATTATCTCAAATATTTGTTCATCGTGTGTCTCATTTTAACTAAAGCTTCAGACAGGCTCTGCCCCATCCATGGCCTCTCACAGATGCAGGGTTGATGACCTAAGGGGTTGGCTGATTTTAACCAGCATATGAAGGACTGTCTCCATTATTTCTAAACTTATTATAAAGTTAAAGGTTTGTATTTACAACAATGTGCCTTTGTTTCTGGCTCTAACTTTAGTGTCAGCTGTATCTTCAACATTCTTTTTTATTGCTTCAATAACTGCTATTAACAATAAGTTCATGAACAGCATGAACAGCCTCAATGTGACAGCAGGCCATCCATGTGTTGTATAATGACTTTAATGTTATCAGTTTGGAATCACTTTCTTTAACTAGCTTCTCAACCACACTGTGTTGGTTTGGGTTGTTTTCATTAACATTATAAATAAGCTGGATGATGCCAACAAAATAAAAAATTAAGATTTTTTTTTTGTGTGAGGCACAAGCGCTAATTAGGGTAAGGGTCAGACTAGTGCCTAGCAATTTATGTACATAATGGAGCCATTCATCTCCTTACATCTTGCCAATATTCCTGTGCATTCACCTGCCATAGTGGATGCGCCATCAAAACACACAGCTACTACATTTTCCCACCTTACACCTATCTTTTCATTGTTGCTTTTGATTTAATTAAAGGTGCATTTTGCATTTGTTTTTTGCAACCGCTATAAGCCATTGGGTGTTTTCACATTTACTGACACGACACCAGCACGACACCGGCATGAAATCTTAGGTTAACTTATGTAATGCTTTCACACTCACCAAAATGTCGTCATCATGCCGTTGTATGTGCCGACATGTCAGTGAAGTGTCTTTGTCCCAGTAGAGCCGGCTGACAGTTTGCCACACAGTTTTATGTTTGCTACATGTGCGTACACATTTTGTTGTTAACTAAGTGTATATTTATTAATAATAAAATAGTATGGCCAATTTTAAGTATGATGAGGTAACTTTAATAGAGCTGATATATGCCCTTTAAATATCTTACTTTTATAACCAGGTGCACCCAAAACAGTTTTTTATGCACAAGCCTTTGTCTCTTGTGTCTTAAATATAACAAATAAAGCAAATATTATTTGTTAACTGCAGCCATTTTGACTATTATTAAAGACTGGACACATCGTGGTAGCATGCCAGGAGCAGGCTCTTAAACAAAACAGGAGAGTCGCATCTCCCTGCCCGTCACTAAAATGTGACCTCATGGAGTCTAGTCAGTGTCAGTAAATGTGAAATGTCTATGCCGGTGTCGTGTCGGTGTCGGTAAATGTGAAAATGCCCATTAAATTGTAATAAATCACCATGATTCACCCTTCCTGCCTGCAGTCTAGCACTCAAGGTCCAACACTGCTCCCATGTGATGCGTAGACTTACTATATACTCACCTGACACAGCTTCTTGGTGCTACTAACATAGGTAATTTCTAGTTCAAAACTTCCTTTCTGAAACTTTTTTTAGAAAAATTATTAGTTCTATTGGGGTGCAGCAGTACCCTACATCCCCCCCTGTCTACACCTATGGCTGCAGGCTTATTGTGCCTTTATAAATTAGAAACAAGCTCTTTTATTTGATATCGACTCGTGTAGGTATTGGCTGCAATAAAGGATGGGTGCATACAAAATTCATGCATGTGGGTAAGCCTAAACACTGATTTTTGCATAAAGTCATTTCTGAAAGGTCTTTTTCCCTTCCAGAATCATACTATAGAAAGGAATTTTTGTATGAAATAAAACCCTTTTAAAAGGGACTTCCTACAAAAATCGGTGTTTAGGGTATCCTTCTATGGTCTGAATGTATCTATTTGGATACACTTAGGACTTTTGTGTGTGAGTGTGTTTTGGCATGTTTGCACAAATACTTATGATAAATTAAAGTGTATTATTATAATTATTATGTGTTCAGTCTTATGACAGGTCCATTCCTTTTATAACTGAAATTAGACCCCTAATGCGCCCTGTACTCTGCCTCCCCCTTCAGCTCTCAAAATTTTCTTTGTTTCTTCGAGTCATCTAATATTTGAATCATCCTTCTTTTTTAAGTTATTTTTTTCCCTCAACCTTTCATTCTATGATATGGATGATATGGATGTTATGGTGGGCCAAAATTTACGATTTTTTAAAATTTTAGGGTATTTGAAACTACAATAGCAACCAAAAGCTATATTTTATATTAAATAGTGACCATATATATATATTTTAAATAACATCTTCTGCCATCTACCAAACTTTTTAATATTTACACTAACAATTCAGCAATTTCATAATATTTTGATAGCCCTTAGCTTTAATAAATAAACAAGCTAATTTAAAAATATCATAATGCACCTTTTTATGAAAATTTTATTAATAATATTTACTAAGAAACATGACTGATACTTATGGATAATTTTAACTGAAGACATTTAATCAAAATAATAAAATTAGTGAAAAATATTTTAAAATTCTCAAGTTTGTTTACTGTCTCACATACTTTTATTGTATACACTATCGTTTGTTAAAAAATGCATTTAAGATTATTGTTAGATATACTTAACATTAAACCCATTTAAAGGAAGTGTGTTGTACAATTTTAAATAGGCTTTATTCTCAAAAGTGGCATAATTTCTCGTGACTTAATTCTTGTTCACATAAAACCATCTCGGAACTCTGTATTAACTGTTGAAGAAGACGCCTCAGTTACTAACTTTACACACCTCTCTACAGCCTGTGTGTGACAAAGAAAACTTGTTAACTCCATATTTTGTATAGTGCTCTCATTAATTAAGGATCATCGTCTGACAAGCTTTCTAAAATCGGGAAGACGTAAACTCACAGTCATCCTAGTAAATCAGATCATTATATAATCTTTAGTCTTGAAGTTAAATTTGGGAATAACAAATCGTCTTATGTCCATTGTTTGTTTTCTAGCCTTAATAATGTGTCTCAATCCAAGTGCTTTAACATATTGACAATTATCAGTTATCATAGACAAAATAATGTTTTCTTGACAGCTAAAGTAAGCCTTACGTTGTATTAATGGATCCACAACTCTTTTAAGCTCATCATTCAGGTAATGTGATAGTTGTACTGTTTTAAAAACGTACCAACTACAATTTTTACAAGAAGAATGCACTTTTATCTCAAACCACATTGGCGCCTACACTCTAATTATAAAGTCAAACAAATTCAAAGAAGGATTATCACTTCCTACATAAAGTCACAGCATATGATTAGGAGTTGTTAGCCAGCTAGAATGAACCAGTTTGTCTGGACAATGATTAGCTAAATTTCTAGCACACATACCACATGGAATAGCTCTACACATTTCATATAAATAAGCTTAATCGTTACTTAAATCACTCACTTTGAATTTTGGTAATTGACAGTTGATTTTACCAAACATCACAATTGGAAGCTGCTCACAATTTTCTAGTAACTTTCCAATTTTCCAGAATACTCGCAAGGTCCAATATGGCTCCATTGAGATATTGAAACAAGTGTCTCAGGGGAAGTTCATTTGCATGTAACTGGCATATTAACCACTGTAATGGACGCTTTATTTAAGATCTAGGTACCTAATAGCCCTATTTTTGTTCCCAGTATTCACAGCGGTACCATCAGAACCATTAACCATCAGTTTATTTAAGTTTAAGCTGCTTTCAAAAGAAAAATCCAAAATGCTTCTTTCAATAGATTTTCCCAATCCAGAAGCTGGTGTAATTTTTACTAAATAGAAAGAGGTGTGTTTTTTGATGAATTTTTCTAACTTTATTTTTATCAATTACTTTTTTGAGCAATCCCTTATTATCACTCCAACATCTTGAAAAACAGCTGAAACAATAGATGCAGCTGATACATCCAATACACTATATTTATCACACACTCTTGCTAGTGTTGGAAACTGTAATCACATTTGAAGACATTGTTCACCAACATTGGAAATGGAAGGTTGTGTATTACATACAGCTTTCTCGTGCGAAGATGATTCTGATTCTGATGTAGAAGACTTAGTATTTTGATATCTATTTTTTAAATCAACATTTATTTGTGTTAAATCTATTATTTACAATTTTACACAAATAAATTTTGATGAAATAAATAACTATCAAAATATTAAGTCTTCTACATCAGAATTGGAATCATCTTCGCACAAGTAAGCTGTATGTATTATACAACCTTCCACTTCAAATGTTGGTGAACGATGTATTCAAATGAGATTACAGTTTCCAACACTAGCAAGAGTGTGTGATAAATATAGTGTGTTGGCTGGATCAGTTGTATCTATTGCTTCAGCTGTTTTTCAAGATGTTGGAGGGATTGAAGCTGTTTTTCAAATTTCTTCAATATCTTTTAATACCAATTTAGATATTTCACAAAAAGTAGACTTGTTTCTGGACATCTGGAGTTTCAAGTTATACCGTATAGACAAATAATATCTCAAAACATCTTCTGTTGTTGGTAAAAGGAATTTAATATGTTCCCTAGGAATTCCAACAATTGGACACTGTACTTTACTTATATTCATATTTAAGCTCGTCACACTCATTTGGTAAATGAAGTCGCACAGATCAGATCACTTGGCGTATGTTTTAATTAAATTGTTTATGTAGTCACTGACACCTAAGAAGCACAAAATTATGTTTTTTTTAAATATAAGAACACAAGAAACCATGTAGAAATAGCAATATTTTGTTTGCACACATTGGTAGCTACAAAGCATCTAGCTACTATCGCAACATCGTTCCATGCTCCCGGCCTCCCTGCTGCTGCTTATTTTTTTTATAGTGGCAAAAGGGTAGGGGGCAAAGACGAAGTCAGAGAAGAGACCAGAGCGATACGAGGCAACTGGCAGATTGCTCATTGCTCATCAATCATGCGAGTATGCTGACTAATATTTTGTTATATTATTTCAATTGTCATAAACAAGCTCCAAGAGGATTTCCTAGCAAAATGATGTGCTCCTCTCATTGAATAGAAATATTACACTAGTGGGAAATGGTACTGCGTGATTACACTATTTGGTTTTATATTGTAAATATAAAATACCTGGTAGAGGGCAGAAGATATTTTTAAAATTTAATGAAATTTTTTACTCAGGTTTAATACGATAAAATGCAACTTTTGGTACTGTAGGTATTGTAAAATGAAATTATTAACCTCATTTTTTCGGCCCACCTTAATGGATGTGTCTGATCCAGTTTGCTTTGTACCAGAGAATAACATCCAAGATGGTTCTTTTCCCCCCACTCTTCTTAGGACTTTTTCATTTATCACCCTGTCTTTCTATCTGATATTCTCAAGTCTTTTCCAGAACCACATTTCAAAACTGTCCGAGTATTTCTTTTCCATCTTCCTAAGAGTCTAAGCTTCTGCTCCATATAGCGTGGTGCTCCAAATGTAGCATTTCATCAGTTTCTTCCTCAGTTCCAAACTCTACTTGCTGGTCACCAGTAACCTCTTCTTATTGAAAGCTTCCTTGGCCATTATATTTACACATATGTTTAAATTAGGTTTATCGTTTGTTGAGTTTATCTTTTCATGTGCTCTGGTATAAATTTTAACTGAAGAATGCTGTAGGTACTTTACTATTGGTAATATTAAAAACAAGATACCAGTATATTATTGTATCTGATTTATACATTGCACAATACTAACTAAATACTGTAACTATAAATAATAATAAACTTAAGTCTGGATATTTAGTTATGAAGTAAGATATTTTAATGCCCCAAATTATAATGGTTATTTTGTGTGTAGGTATCACAAGAGGGAGGAGGGGGGGAAAGGAGTTTAAGTTTGATTTACAGGAAACAATTATTTAAAAGTGGATTAGGCTTAATCTTTAGCAAATATAAAAGATAACAAAACTATCCCTGTAAAATAGAGTACACACAACATCAGAAATAAGTTCATGATTGCAACAAACTTTGAAAAATCAAAAATTGATTAGAGTAAAACAGAAGGATCAGACATGGTTTGCATTGGATTTGATTATGCTCAGAATCTACCACTACCAATCTTAAATGTACTGCACAATTATTCAAAAATCTTATGTGGCTGTATGTGTTTAATGTGTATCCACACAGCTTTCTTGAAACTGATTGTAAGAAAAATACTAAATTTCACCTTAATTTTGCATACTTTTGTAATATTAATAAAAACCCTATCTTCTAAGAATGTTATAGTGTTTTTAGATTTTGCGGGAGGGTAGAGTAAAAATGTCTAATTTCTTTAATTTTGATCATGGTTTTCCAAGTTACATAATGTTAAAATTCTACTCTTGTTTCTTGTTAGAGGTTACAGCTACTCCCAATGTGACTGTAATTTCGAACTGTACACTGTTAGGTTCAAGAAAATTCCAAACCAGACAGCAGTAGGGTACCTTGAGGTAATTGTTAAATGTAATGAAAACCCACAACTCTTCAATGTGTTGTGGGACAGATTTGTTTAAAAGGAAGGAATGGTTGAACGTTTTGATTCCTTTTGTTTATGAAAATACTGCGACCAAACAAGTTCATTTGTGACCCAGAAATATCGCCAAATTCTATTCAATCCTTAAGCTATAGTATCTGCCTCTTAAACATATCCATCTTGTTTCATCCCATTTTCATTTTGGGAGAAACAATGTGAAGTTGATAAAATAAAGAATTTGAAGCCCCCAATCTTTGGTGGTCGCCTGGTCTAATGCACTATTATCTCACTATACTAGACTGCTGAAGACAGGGAGATCGAGGTTCGAATCTCGGCTGGGTGTACTGAGGGTGGTTTTCCAAAATGAGTTTACAGTTTCCCTCTAGGCAAATGCGGGTATACTGCCTATAAATATAACCTTACTTATCCCTAAAAATCATTAGCATAGTTAGTACATAAGCGTATAACCCAAATGGGTAGTAAGACACAGTGCTAAAAAAAAGTTGAAGGCATCTCAAATTAACATGTTCCCTTGAAGCTGGCTAAAGAAAAAAGACTTAAGAGATTTATTTTTGTATTTGGATAAAGGAGCACAATTCTGGTTGAAGTCAATCCTGGAGGAAGCAATAGAAACACCACCTTCTGCTGGAGCTGAGGAAGAAACCACTGATGATTCACATGATGGCAAGTAGGCCTTGGCACCCATAAAAATTATGTGAATGATACTTTTTGATATGTTTTTATTTAGCTACTGAGTGATTATATTTCTTAATCAACACCAATAACTTTTTAATCATATTATAATCTTGTCTAAATTTTATTTCTTTCCTGTCAATATTCACATTTATAATTTGCAAAATATTCATAAAAATATGTTCACCATAAAAAGGGTGTGTGTGAAATGTACAATAAAATTCAATAATTTTGTTAAGAGTTGGTTTCTTTAGTTATTTACATATTATATTTATTGTCATAGTAAAACTTTTTATAATATCCACTAATATATGTTATTACTATTATTATTATTAGCACCGCGTCTTACTACACGTTCGGGTTATACGCACTTATGCTAATGTGTAATGGTAGGGTGATTGTGAAATGAAATGGAGGACCTACAGTTTAACGTGGAATCCGAACCATGGTGGAGGCCTAGCATTCCCCACATTCACAAGTTGTGATTAATACACGTCTGTCAGAGGTGAAGGAAGGGTATGGTAATCAGATAATTCTGTGCCAGTACCGAGGATTGAACCCCGGGCCCCCAGCACAGAAGTCTGTAATTTATGTTAAATAGGCTCATGTTCAATTGATACAAGTTTCCCAACTTTAGATCACTATTATCTCAAAACACCATTTTAAATCATATGCCCTTTTTAGTGTGACACCTACATTTATAACAATGAAAATACATTAAATAAATTTAGACATCTATTTATAGATATTTATTCTTTAAAACCACCCAACTTTAGCAATGAAACAGACTCAGCACTGCTGGAGAATAAATTAAACAACTTTTCTAAGAAAAATTCCATCATAATATCAGATAGGTCTATGAACATTAATGATGCAAGCTGTAATACAACTAAGTAGACCTAGATTTATCAACATTTAATGGCTATTATTTATTACTACTCTAGAAGACTCATGAAATATATAAAATATCTCATTGATCACATTTTTTCAAACACTTTGGATAACATGTTAAAAGTTAATCACTTTGATTCCCCTATTTCTGACCATAAAATATAAATGCTTCTCACTTTTAATAATGGCACATAGTTTGAATGTTTGTAATAGTATTTCTAATAAGATAAACTTTGCCTACACCATATAGTGTAGGGGCAAGAGAGGTGATGAACATTGCATGGAGTTGTATACAGCAGTTCTCTTCTCAGCATGTTTTCTTAATGCCTAAGGATGATTTTAGTTGGAGTATGCAATTATAGTATGAGTAGGTTCTTAATAATATGGCTGCCGAGATGGCAGCTTGTCCCAGATGTGCTCTTGAATCAGGAAATGGCTTATATCTTAGGCACTGCTGCTCCTAGCTCAAAATTAAAAATCACCGAAATTGTCCAGGACCTTATTTTGCATATGCTTTAACCAATTTTGTATGATTAATATACTGTGTTATATAAAAAATAGGGGTTAATTAAAATCAAAACTCGTGGTTACATTGAAGAAATCATCTAATATTATTAGCTAACATATACGAGGTATGCCTATTAAATAACCGGACTGAAGTCATAACACTTTTTATTCATCACCAATTACAGCAGAAGTTTTATCACCTTCAATGTACTCCCTTTGGCGATCCCTACACCGCTCCATACGACGTTTCCATTGTCGAAAGCAGTGCTGGAAGTCCTCTTCTGTCAGCTGGTTGAGAACCTCCGTCGCTTTTGCTTTAACCGCTTCCTCACTTTCAAATCTGGTTCCCTTCAGCGCCGACTTAACCTTGGGAAATAGAAAAAAGTCACAAGAGGCAAGGCCGGACGAGTACGATGGATGTTCCAACACGGTGTTGCCGTATTTTGCGAGGAACGTTTTCACAGACAAAGCAGAATGGGCTGGTGCATTGTCTTGGTGAAGGATCCAGGACTTGGTCTTCCCCAAATTGGGTCTTCGTCTTCTCACACGCTCACGTAGGGCTGTCAGAACCTCGATGTAGAACTGTTGATTGACCTTCTGACCCTCAGGTACCCAGTTAACGTATACAATGCCAGGAATGTCGAAAAAGACAATCATCATTGCTTTGAATTTGGATTTGCTCATCCTGGCTTTTTTTTTGCCTTGGCGAGCTTGGGCTCTTCCAATGCATGGATTACCTCTTTGTTTCAGGATCGTAAGTAAAAAACTATGATTCATCACAAGTAATCACCTTGTCTAACAAATCTGAATCAGTGGCGATGTTGTTTAGGATGTCAGTACAAATGTTCTGTCTTAATTCCTTTTGCTTGGGAGTGAGGAGTTTCGGCTCCATTTTTGCGCAAACCTTCAGCATGTTAAATGATTCATGAAAAATTTGTCGAACACTTTCTTTGTCGATTCCTGTCATTTCAGCAAGCCCTAGGATGCTCAGACGACAATCAGCGTGAATTAATTTACCAATTTTTTAAAATGTTTTCGTCCGTTTTTGACGTTGAGGGCCATCCTGGGCACCGATTGTCTTGAGTCGTTTCACGCCCTTCTTTAAACCGTTTAAAATACTCAAAAACGTGTGTGCAGGATAAACATTCATTCCCGTAGACTTCTTTCAACATTGCATAAGCTTCTGTGGCAGTTTTCCCTAGTTTAACAAGAAACTTGAGGTTAACCTGTTGCTCCGTCTGACCACTTGGCATTTTCTCAACGCGACGCGCCACTACCACTAGTGCGTAGACTGATTCAATCAACTGCTACAGTCAAACTGAGCAACCTGCTGGCTTGTCTAGCGAGCTCAGGGTGGGGGAAGGAACATCAGACACAGTCATGTTCAAACATGTCCCGGCACGCTCGCAGTTTGCTGGGAGCAGCATCAGTCTGGTTATTTAATAGCCACACCTCATATAATGTAAAATAATAGTGGTTTATTATATTGATTTCACCAAACACAGTAGCCTATAGCAAAGGATCAAGCACTTTCTCTGAGTCCTCTATGAATACATCATCACAGAATTTATCATATTTTGGTTGTCCTTCAAGAATGCACGCTAGCTTAAACTTTCCTTCTTTTACTAGTAAGTTTATTCCTGTGGCAAAGTTGAGAACTCTGTCCTGGACTTCTAGAGCAAAATATTATACCTATCAGCAATGAAATATATCATTTTCACAATGCACTGGTTATCTTTTTTTGTTATGATCTCTAAAAATTCATGATAAAGGACATATAATTTTCAGTAATCCCATAGATTTGTTTATGAAGCAAATTCATTAAATACATCTCAGCCTTGATTATGTATTGCAATATTACAGTTTCTTTCTCTGGTTCATACCAACTGTATCATCTTATCCTTTTGCTGATTTATTGTAGCACATATCCAAGCCTTGATCCATACCAAAACTGCTAAATTTATCGTCTCCTTGTTGAACTACAAATAATTCACCTCTCATAAATGACTCATTGATACTAGGATGCTTTTATTCAAGTTTCAGACAATCTTCATACTAAACCGAGCCCCATCTTGCATAATTAAAAAAATGCAATCCTCTTTCAAATTCAGATATATGGGACTCTCAGTTTTCCTCTCTGCCAACTCTTATGATATTTCTTGGTATAGGGAAGAGTTTGTAAATAAAAGGGTTTCAATAACAGATTACCCTTGATTTTTCTTCAGCTTTTTTAATAACATGCCAAAATCTGCATTGAAATCTTACAAAAGACCAATAATATCGTCCACGACACCTGCATGTTTTAATCTAGTTGAAGAGTGGTTGGTACTTCCCATTTTCAATGTTTAGAAGTAACTGTCGAAGTTATATTTGTTGTACAGTTTTTGCTATTAAACCCATACCTTGAACTTTTCTGGAATAGTGATAGCTTTGAAGTACACTCTTAACAAATTTTGGAACAAATACTTCAGCTTCTATCAGTGCTTAAACAGTACCACTATCTTCAAGGAACTGACCTAAGCAGTTGATAATGATTTTTGTGGTGTGAAAGGAACCCTACTGAGAAATCTATTGTTAAATTCAGAGGGAATTAACAACTTAAATTCCTTGGCTATATGATAAACTCCTTCATAACTCCAAACAGCACCACACTTTTGATTTTCTTATGTTACTTCATCTGGAAATTTGTTACTGTTGCATATATAGAATACTGAATTGTATTAGGAAAAGGAAGAATTGGGACACACAGAAACAGATTTTGAAGGCTGTTTTTATGTACTGAGTGAGTTAAAAGTGCTCCACAAAGGTATCATACTGATTTATGAAAAAAATGGCAGCTGGGAGGTTGCAAATTGATGAAATCATCCCAATGATCATATAAGTTTGGTAGTTACTCATGTCATAGGTACTGTTGATGTACTCATGTTTTTCCTCTTCAAGAAAAGTGTAGACTTCCTGCCATATTTCAAATGTACAGGTCAATACGTTGCCACGAAAAAACCATTGCGAGGGGCAGTAGTACAATATACATGTATTCAGCTCCCATGTCTTCACACAATTTTTTGAAAAACCTTGCTTTCATTGGTCGAGTTTTTATAGATTTTACCACACTCACCACACATTCTAGGACCAAATTCTGTGTAAGACTCAGATGCTTTGATGTGAGTGCTTCTCTGTGAATGATGCAATGGGTCCCAGTGGATCCAGAGCTTTGTTTCAAATGAGCACCTGTAATCCTCCATAATGACCAGACATCGAATGACCACCATCATTACAGACACCAACACACTTTGTCCATTCCAAATTATTTTCAACTATAAATATGTCCAGGATCTTGAACAATTCTTGAGCCTTTGTACATGCAGTGATAGTTTTACAAAAAAGAAGTTCCTTCACAATGTAATTTCCATCTATGAACCGTACATAGCAAATCAAATGTTCATCATTATTACTGTCCGTGGCTTCATTCGGCTATAACCCAAATTTATTCCTTTTTCTCTTTATATTTTCAATTAATTGATCATTGAGATACTCTGCCATGTGCTGGATTCTGTGATTGGTAGTATTGCTAGACAAAGGCACCTTTGAAAGCTGTTTACCCGTAAACTTCCCAATCATAATATTAACCAAATCTACAGCAGCTGGTAGATAGTATGTATTGGGCTTTTTACAGTTTGCAACTCTATATGCAACCTTGTATGTTGCTAGCAAACATTGATTGGTATTGACACCAGCTAAGAAAAGGTACTTTTTATTGTTGTTTTAATTCTTTCAATTTTCTGGAAAATATTTGTGAAGTTTATCAACCATATTTGGATGATTGGTTTCTAAATAGCGTTTTAGCTTACTTGGAAGCATGCACTCTGGTGGAAAAACTTTCATACACAATACACACGATAGTCTTTCATCATCTTTGACATCTGTTGATGTAAAGCCTAAATCATTATAATTATTATCACCGCATCTTACTACCTGTTCGGGTTATATGCAAAAGCCTAAATCCAAATAACTGTTGTTGTATTTATGAAATTTCTGTTCCTTCACACACCCACCACTAGTTTGTGGGGTGTCCTCTTTAGCTTCACTCCTACAATGCTTATTAATGTTCACTAAAAATGTATCAATTTTTAGGAAGATAAAAACAACTTTTAAAATGTTACTTGATCACAACACCATTCACTTGGTTTTTTCTTCTATAAATCAGGTCTGCGGGGACAGCCATTTATATACAAACATAAAGCATTGAAAAAGTTCAATAAATAACTAGAACAATCCACTCACTAGATTCAAATTGATGCACTGAGGGACCTACGTCTGTTCGCACAGCAGGCTGAGAAACAACTGCCTTCTAAACTGCTTTATACTAGAACAATCCAGAGTTATTAAACGATTCTATTAAAATTCTGACATCAAACAACACAATCTAGTATTATTAATGAGAAGCGAAACAGTTAGTGGTTTGTACAGTGTTCTTTAGGTGTCCTTCCTAGCATCACATCAACACAGCGTTAGTCCAATTCTAAAACCACGTGGTCTTTCACTTCATTGAAGATATTGGAATATTTCGTCGCACACAGTTTGGAAACAACATGTCTAAGGCATATATCTTTGACAATACATTTTGATTGACATATGAAAAGAAAATATTGTAAAGATAGCCATGTTGAATATTTAAAGTTACTGAAAAAGGGCACCTTGAAATTAAATTCATAGCATGCTAGTTGTTTAAAATAACATTTTGTGGCATTTTAATTTTAATGAAATAACACTTGCTAGCATCTTGAGTTATAAGACATATTACGTTTATTGGTTAAAACTTGACAGTGAGTCTTAATATGTGAGTATAAACCACCTCAAAACAATCAGCTTCACTACACTGCAATTCACTTTAAAATAGAGTGAGAAGAAGTCTAATGTTTTGATTGTACAAAATCAAAGTCAAATTAACCCATATATCTCTTCACTGACAGCCAGTATTTTCCTTACGATAAACTTGAACTCTTCTTCCTCTTAAGTAGTTTTTTCTTGTATATACCAAACTATACATGTGAGACAATTTCAGCAAAATTATATAGACATATCACCATGGAAAATTAAAGAAAACAAAACAAACCTAGTTAACCCAAGATTTTTTTTCTTACATTAGACAGTCCTCTTCTTTTGTGGGGATTTCTTATATCATAAGATTATTGTTTTGAAGAGGGCGAAATTTGTTTGTACATTTAAACAATGTCACTGAACTTAGGTTATTACTTGATTTTTTTGGGGGCTATACATATTTAATTACACTAACAAGATAGTGGTCAGTTAGGTATAGCCAGGGTGGCCCCACACAGGGAAAAACTGGAATTGTCAAGGAATTTGAAAACTGTCAATAGATAAGGGGAAAATCAGGGTATTTGATCATAAAACGGGAAATTAGGTACTATCTACATTAAATAAAAACAAGAGATACTTCAATATTGCAGTTAGTTAACTCCTCACTATTGTGAACTGAAATTGAGGTCAAGTAAATTAATAATCAACCTTGATAGTATATTACTGTGATAGTTAACCACAGTAATTTAGGCCAATATTATTTATATATTTATTTGAGGTCGGTGAACACATTATGTTGCTTTGATTATTTTCTTTATCTTAACCAAAGCAAACTCTCTTTAGGATTGGCTGTAATCGGAGGTCACAATAACATTCAGTAGATAACATCCTCACAAGTATTTAATTATATTTGCTGGCGGGAGTAATGAACAAAAATTGAAAAGAACCATTGATACTAGTGATTTAATCTGTTCAGATTCATTCCTTATTAAATAATAATTTTTTTTTTCTTTTGAAAATATATTGATTATTGAATTATTTTATCATGGCTATCTCTAATACTTGGCATGCGATTATGTTGATGTTCACTTTTATGTGTTTTTAACATCCATATTGATTTTCTTAATGGTTAATAGTTCATTAAAAATAATGTAATAATATTTATTATAATACAAATTTTAGGGTGTAAAACTAACAGCAACGTGTGAAAAAATGTGTGTTTGTAAATCTCACAGGTGATTATTGTGTATCAAATACAGTACTTCCTCATATTCATTTGATCATTGTGTATACAATTGATAACATTGATAGTCAAGTCAAACACTATCAGCTATTTGACTTTGAGAATTTAGTAGAAATGGAGAAAGATAATTTGAAGGAAATGAACACACATTTTTGTGCACGGAGAGTGGGAAGCCATAAAGGGTAAAACTCTTAATTACAATTAGTCACGATTTGAACCTCATCCTCTCCATAATTAGGAAACCAGAGCTGAGACTAACACCTTTGTCAACGTACTCATCACTATAGGTCACAGATAAATGATATTAATTTAACCATGTTGGCCATTGATTGTCCATCTATACTTAATAGTTTACAGTTATAAATGGGTAAAACAGGATAAGTGAAAAAAAAAAATTAAATTTTGATCTGGAAAACCTAGTAAAGTCAGGGAATTTGAAATCTGAATTACTGTCCATGTGTCCCATAAGATTAGATACATATTTATTTTCGGGTTGACAATTCTAGCATGAACTGAAACAGATTCAAAACAAATAAGTTATTTTGTTTTAGGACACAAAGTGATATATTATTGCAAAACTAGTTATATTTCCCAGATGAAAAACATGGGCTTATCATTATTATTAACACCCTCCATTAATCAAATGATGAAAAGTGCAAATATTTCTTTAAAAATATTACCTACAAAAAGAATTGCTCCTATCAATCATGCAATTTTTCCTTACTTCTAATATTGATATAAGATTGTCTTAAGTGGTGTAGTCAGGAATTTTTAAAATAATATAACACGATAAGTTTTTAACAGCGTGACTGGCACACACTCTTTGTTTACCCTGGTTGCGTTTCCTGTTCTCTTGTCTCCCTCCTTGTCTGGCAGGTAGGCAGTGGCCTTTTCACTTGACTAGGGTCTTAGAGGGGACAGGGGGGGAGTATGGAGACACATCTGAAGGGGTCTGGGTCCTTTTAATTTTTGAAGTATGTTCGAAGAAAATTTAGAGCGCTTGAGAACCGTGCTTCAGAAGATAGCAGATGCCAACCTCAAGCTTGTTCCGAAGAAGTGCAATCTATTTAGATGGAAGGTTAAATGCCTTGGACACGTAATTACTGCAAAAGGGGTGGAAACAGAGAAGACTGAATGTATCCGAAACTGGCCAAAGCCAAGGGATCGGACCAAAGTATGAAGCTTCTTGGGACATTGGAATGGTAGCGATCCTTTCTTAGGTACATAATGGCACTGAGAGGGTAATAGAATACTTTAGTAAAGTGCTCCTGAAGCATTAAAGAAACTACTGTGTAACAAGAATTGAGTTGCTGGCAATAATCAAAGCTGTTGATCACTTTCATCACTATTTGTATGGAAGGCATTTCCTCATAAGGACCGGCCATGCCGCTCTCCGCTGGTTGTTGAGTTTAAAGAAACCTGAAGGACAGATGGCACGTTGTATATAAAACCTTCAGGAGTACGACTTTGTGGTCCAACATTGGGCTGGTCGTAGTCATGGAAATACCGACGCATTATCCAGAAGACCATGCAAGGAACACGGTTGCCAGCATTGCCAGCGGCGAGAAGAAAACGAATTAGAAGAAGGACAACCAATGATAAGATATACTGGATTGCAAGAGGACATCACAGACACTGGACGAAATTTCTGGGGTGATGAATGTCTAAGAGAAGATCAGATGAAATATGACTTCATATGTCCACTAATAGAATGGAAAGAAGGTGGATTGAAGCCAGACTGGCAGGACATGTCAGACCTGAGTTCAATAGTGAAAAGTTATTGAGCTCAGTGGGATTCCCTCATAATGAAAAATGGTGTCCTTTATCGAACATGGGAAAGTGCAGATGGGTTGCACAAGAAACATCAGTTGGTATTGCCAAAGAATTGAGTCAAAACCGTGCTGGAAGACCTTCACAACTTGGCAGCTGGGGGCATTATGGCATAAACAAAACACTCGAGAAAGTAAGAGACAGATTCTACTGGTTGCACTGCAGGGACGACGTTGAGAGCTGGTGCCAGAAATGTGACGTGTGCTCTTCAAGGAAAGGACCTAGGACTAGAAGAAGGATTCGAATGCATCAATACAATGTAGGTGCTCCCTTTGAGAGAATAGCTGTGAATGTGATGGGGTTGCTTCCAGCGACAGAGAAAGGAAATCAATATCTACTAGTTGTGATGGACTATTTCACAAAGTGGCCAGAGGTAATACCCATTAAAAATTATGAGGCAATTACAGTGGCAGAAGCCTTGATTGAGAATGTATTTAGCAGATTCGGGGTGCCCCTGGAGCTACACTCCGATCAAGGACGTAATTTTGAGTCTTCTGTATTCCGGGAAATGACCAATCTTCCAGGCATAAAAAACAAAGACCACTCCTCTTCACCCCCAATCAAATGAGATGGTTGAAAGACTGAACAGAACCCTGGGGCAATACCTGTCCATGTTCGTCTCAGAAAATCAAAAGTATTGGGTCAGTAGAGTTCCTTTGTTTTTGTTGTCCTATAGATCAGCTGTCCATGAAACATCCGGAGTGACCCTGCAAAAATGCTCTTTGGTCGAGAGCTTCGTTTACCCTGTGACCTTTTATAGGGCCGCCCTGAGAATCTCGATGAGTTAACTGATCAAGAACACACCAAACAGATTCGCAATATTCTGGCAGAAGTGCACCAGTTTGCAAGGACACAAATCAAGATTAACAGTGACCTGATGAAAACACAATACAACCTCCGAGCAAACAATAAGAAATTTTCAACTGGAGATCTGGTATAGCTATACAACCCACAGAAGGAAAAGGGTATATCACCAAAACTACAGTGAAAATGGGAAGGCCGATATGAGGTAATTAACCGGATAAACGACGTGGTCATCCATATACGATGAGGAGCAAGAGGGAAAATGAAGATCATGCACATTGATCGCCTTGCAGCATATCAAGGAGAAGAGTCTCGACTTTGAGATATCTGTTCGGGGCGAACAGACTTAAGGGTGGGTTGGTGTAACAAGATTAGTGTTTAACAGTGGGACCGGCACGCTCTCATTGTTTACCCTGGCTGCGCTCCCTGTTCTCTCTGTCTCCCTCCAGGTGACCTGGTGGTCTAGGGGTAAGGTATCAGACTTCCGTATTGGGGGTCCGGGGTTCAATCCTCGGTCCCAGCACGAATTTATCTGATTGCCAAATCCTTCCTTTTGTATTAATCACAACTTGTGAATGTGTGGAATGCCAGCCCTCCACTGTGGCTCGGATTCCACGTTACACTGTAGGCCCTCCATTTTGTCTCACAATAACCCTACCACTACACATTAGCGTAAGTGCGTACAACCCGAACGGGTAGTAAGATGCGGTGCTAATAATAATAAAAATCGTTCTACCTCCTTGTCCGGCAAGTAGGCAATAGCCTTTTCACTTGATTAAAGGGGACAGGGGGGAGGACGGAGACACGTCTGGAGAGGTCTGGGTATTTTTAATGCTAGAAATGGAGGATTCCAGACCCTTAGCTGGCACCACCCCTATATATACATGCTCAGCAATAGCCAGATGTGCTCGGTTTTTGGTTCTCAACCAGTGAGTCCGGGAGTAGACCAGCGAGTCGAGTGTTTGTGTGACGCATGCTGGTGTAGTGTGTACGGCGTTGGGACCTGTGGCGGGGTGCCGTGAGGGTTTTTAACATCGAAAGTAAATTGTACCATGAACAAACATTTTAAGAAACTGATATTGGGATATTAACTAGATATTCAGTATTTTTGTTAACAAGCTGTTTACTTGATTTGATGTAATTCTATTTTATGTGTTTTCATTTGTGTTTTGATTCACAAATAATTGCCTATAATACCTTTTTCAGTGAACTGTTTAGTTATAATTAATCCAGTGTAATTTTATTTTATGTGTTTTCATTTGTTTACTAATTTAAAAATAATTACTTAGCTCAGTGAACTGCTTAGTTATAACTTATTCAGCGTTATTCTACTTATTATGTCCTTATTGGTTTATTAATTTACATAATTACTTAGATTACCTAATTTGTTGAATTGGCTAGCTGTATATTTAATTCAGTGGATGCCTTTGAATGGTATTTTTAATAATCAAAACCTTGGGTGATATGCAAGTATTTAAATTCATTTTAACTTGCAACATACCCCAATATCTTCAAAAGAACTCTTGGTTTGCATGGTGACATGTGACCATCCCCTGTGACCCTCCCAGGTCACGCGCGCCCAACGGTACAATAGGTTTATTTGTTGATAAAATATAAAAACTAATCCTGCAGTGAGACATGCAACCATGTTAGAATGTTTTGTAATTATTATATTACTCTAATGAGAACATTGAGATCTGAACAATAATCTCTATTATAGTGATTTAGTGAGAACTTTGAAAACCATTTTCCAAAACCCGCAAACATAAACTATATGAGCATTAACTTGCACCCAAATCTTAACACCAGCTGATTGAATCTGATCCTCTAAATTCGATTTCCTTATCTTTAGTTTTTAGAATAGATAGTTAAGGTTGAAGATAGTCCAAACATATAGTACTAAACATTTTTCTTTATGTGGAATATGTATAAAAATAAATTATGTATATATATATATTTTCATGTATGGCGGCAAAATAATATAGAATATCAGAATCAATATGTTTTATTTCCCGTTAATCTTAATTTTAAACATCAGTGTTGAAAAACTCTGATTTATTACAAGTATTTTGCACTTTACCCTCCCACTTCGACCCAAAATTAAAATATATCATTTTAAATCATAAAGGGTCTCACTACCAGTTTTAAAATATATTGAATTATTTGTTGCAAAATTGTTGTGCCTTCTGGAAAAAATAACAAACAATGTTAGAGACTTTTCACAGTATTTTCATTATTCCTCTTACCTCCTCCTTCAAAGAGTATGTAGAGTAATTTTCAACAAAAAAAGTTTTTTTTGCTTTGAAAGTGGTTCAAATGGCCTTAAAGATCTAAAATATTTCTGTACTATCCCCAAAACAAATATTCACTATTTGAATAGCAATTAATTTTGATTTTAAGTTGAGATTCATTTAATTATTTAACATATTTTACCCATTAATAATATAACTTGTTCACTCAATTGCTCTATTTCACAATATATTAATAACAATAATGCAACACTTGATCACATAATAGTTTCAGCATTTACGGGTTCCTATTAAAATAATAATTTAAAAAAATATATTTTAATCTCAATAAGCAGACTAGTTTAGTAGACTCAAAAAAAAAAAAAAAAATGGACGTTTATAACACAATTTTTAAACACACACACTGGTAAATTACTTTTGCTATCCTCACAGCTACACATTAAATTTAAAACTCTTATTATTAGCCCAGTGCTACTGATACTAAATCATGAGACTACTTTACCTTGTAGCTCTTAGAAAATCAATATTAGACTGTCCTCTCTCTGATATCATACAAATCAATATTTTGAATGGCAGCCATGTTTGTCTCTCTTTATGCTGTGTGTATGTTTATTTGTGGGGCTGCACACATGTTCAAAGGGTAGAGTTTAGATTATGTCTCCCACCTGATACAAAGTTTCAATTTTGAAAACATAATGTGGGATTGTGAGTAATCATAAATAAAGGCCTTAATTGTGTCACATTTTTATAGCTTTTATCTTGTTTCAAATTGATGTTAAAATATGCCCTGTACATTTGTATTATAAGATTTAACCATCACATTTATTCTATTTTACATTGTTTTTTGCTTAATTCATAGTTATATTTCTTGACATTATTTTGGACACTAAATAGTCTCTTATTTTGGTTCTTTAATATTAAAGCATAGATTAAGATTCTTTGTTTGAGAAATACAAATTAGGTTGCATCTTCTGATAATTTGTCAAGCTATTGAATTTTGCTTGATAGTATTTAAATTTAGGTTTAAAAAAGTAGAGCAATTTATTGTGTCTTTTATAATTATTAATAATAGAAGAATCTGGCGTAATCGGGGGTAAAATTAAATATTCTGAACAATCTTAAAGTATTATTATTATTATTATTATTATTATTATTATTATTATTATTTAGCACCACGTCTTACTACCCGTTCGAGTTATACGCTTTAAGTACTAATTACGCTAATGGATTAGGAATTGGGAAGGTTGAATTAGAGGAAGTGAACCCGCATTTGCGCGGAGGGGGAGTGGAAAACCATTTAGGAAAAACCACCCGCAGTTCACCCGACTGAGATTCGAACCTCTATCTTCCCGTTCTCAGCAGTCAAGCTCAACACGACTAGTGCATTAGCCAATTACGCCATCGATGCGGGTAATCTTAAAGTAAATGAATAGTTTCCAACACTCTTAAAATTAGTAAAACATGTTTTTTTTACCAATATTGTTGTATGTACTTACCTATTTACAAAATATTTGAGTCAAATATTGTGATATGAATAACTTGTTGAGTTATAAATTGAAATTTTACTTTCATTTTGCCATAGTAAAGCTTAAAAAAAATAACCTCTTATTTCCCTCCATCGTGGAGTCTAAACTTATGTAAAAATAATGTACACAATTAGGTTTGACTTATTTGAGTGATTATATAAACTATCACTAATTGCATGGTTTAAGGCATCACTCCCGCAGGTTTTCCCTATATAGTTTCTCACCTTATATCCACACAAATGCAGGTGTTTTTTTTCTTCTCATTTCTAGCCTTCTTATCTCCCTACCCAATTAGAGCAAATATACAGATAGCCTTGAAGGATATTAAGACAAGTTAAACATAAAGTACATATTATTACTGTCCCTAACATTTTGATTCAGTATTGTTTAGAGTAGGCCTCCTTTGATTTATTTCAACATATTAAAAATCTGTATAACTAATATATATATAGTGGTCAATCTCCCTGAACTTGCTAGCTCATGATATTTTGATTTGTTCCAATAGGACCATGAAAACATTCTTAAACTGCCATTATTTAGTGTGTTCAAACAACATTGTTAAATAACCAGTATTTAGTGTGTTCAGACAAGGTCAAGTGGGTGTGTGTGTATAATTTATCCAAGACTCCTAATAAACTCAGTACAGACTACATCTCATCTACACCTCACATATTTTAGCTGAAAATTTTTAGGTTTAAAATGTTTATACATTTTTTAACATGTTAAAAAAATTGTATTCACGTTGAATAGACAAAGAATGTCTTAAGATCTTGGTAATTAAATAATAGTCCTCACATAATTTCATAAAACAGTACCTTTTATGTTTAGGCACAATTGTATTATCTTGAAACCCATAATAAGATTTTAAAATAAAATTAAAACTAATATTTGTAGACCTTGGCACACAACTTATACCAGGAGCAGAGAAAGAATAAGTTTACTTCTTGGCTAACATATTATTATGTACTGTTACATGCTATCACTGACATCATTCACACAAGTGTCTGATATAAAGGATTATTCCTAGAAATGCTGCGCTGAATAGCCACATACTAACATAACCAAGATGTCAGTAGGACCTCTCCTACACTGCATCTGACCCTGCTTAAATAAATCATAAATAGGATAGATATTCCAAAGTACATTTTCTTAATAACTAGGACTAAACAAAAACAAATACTCTTTAAAGAAATAGCAACCTAACCTGTCCACAATGTTCCTATACAATGTATATATCATGTATCAAGTCAAATCTTGTCTTATTTTATGCATAATTACCCTTTTTGACCATCTAAACCTAATTATATTCACGGAGTAACCATCTCATTGATATTTTCTTAGTGAATTACTTTGAGATGTAACTTATTATTCCTCCCTAACTTTGGCAGCCCTAATACTAAAAGGCAAACATACAGTTTTTGGAGGCTTGGTTAACTTCATAACTACACAAGATTCTTCATATAAACCAATAACTATATTGTTTTCATTTCTTTTCCAAATTCATCTTGCCCTAGTTCATACTAGGTAAGTCACAGGACTTAACCTTTCCATCACTTTGGCATAGACATTTTCCCTTTAGTAGGACTTACACATGGACGTTCTATCTATTTCCATGAAGGGTTAGATCTCTTACATTCAAGAAAGAGTCAAACATTTCAATGTGCCTATTAAAGGAAGGCCACCAAAGATAACCGGCAATCATTTTTATTTTTTAAATATATTTTGTGTCTTACTACCCGTTTGGGCTATACTCCAACATGCACTCATCAGAAGCGGATTTACACTATAGGCCCACTAGGCATGGGCCTAGGGGCGGTGGCTTTAGGGGGTGGCATATTTTGGATAAGATTATTTTTATTATGATATTTTGTTTTTAATAATCACATAAAAATTATTGACTAACATTATTATTATTACCGTGTTTTACTACCCGTTCGGGTTATACACACTTACGCTAATGTGTAATGGTAGGGTGATTGTGAGATAAAATGGAGGACCTACAGTTTAACGTGGAATCCGAACCACGGTGGAGGCCTGGCATTCCCTACATTCACAAGATGTCTTGTCAGAGGTGAAGTAAGGGTTTTTTAATCAGATAAATCTGTGCCGAGACCGAGGATTGAACTCCGGACCCCCAGCACAGAAATCCGACACCTTACCCCTAGACCACCAAGTCATCCCACTAACATTATCAAAATAGTTCAAGTTTAAGTCAGAACAACAATATTTCTTTTTAAATAACTGTACTTTGCAATCGCTTTGTAACTGACGTCATTCCCCCCTTCTTCATAATGTTAGCTCAAGCTTCTGTAGGGCATGTCCATTCCTGATTAGCTTTCATAGATATCTTTTCTCAAATACTAACTCCTGCTTTCCCCCTCCCCCACAACACCTCTCTCCTATGAAACTTCCTAAAGGCCTTGACAAAAAACGAAATTGAGAGGGGGGGGGGGGGTGTAGCCGCATATTATAATTATGCCTAGGGGTGCAAAAATTTTAAATATGTCACCGGCAATCATCTTATGTCTTACTACCCCTAAACGACTAACATGTAATTCATTTAATAAATCATTCTTTATCAAATTATAATATATAACTACTCATTGACTTCTCAATATACATTCTTGTTCCATTTCCAATTCTTGTTTGTCATTAGCATAAGGTTTAAATTTTTCACATTTATCTTACTTACACACACACATTTTGAAAATAGTCTTGCTCAACTTAAAATTACATCTTTCTGTGTTTCTTGCTCATTTATAATTGCATTTGGGCTCTTTCAAAAGTTATCTCCTGATGTGATTGTTCATCAAGTCTCAAACTAATTGATTACAAACAGAGCTTTCTTAATTAAATTATAGATAAGATTGAAGTGTGATAATCATCAGCAGTTAATGATGAGGATCACAATTCAATCTTATAGTGTTCTGTATCTTTTTATAGCTTTGGCTGTAGATTATTACACGGTCATCTCTAATAACAGTTCTACAAAGGACATTGTAGACAGAAAGTCTGGCATTCACAAATCAAGTCATACCACTCAACGTCCTATTAACATTCATAAAACCTGTTTTGGTGGCCGCATGGTCTAAGGTGTCACACTCACAATAGACTGCTGATGACATAAAGGTCGGGATTTGAATCTTGGTCAGGTGTAATTAGGGTGGTTTCTCCTAAATGATTTTCCACACTCCCCCCATGAAAATTTGTCTACACTTCCTTTAAATTCACCCTTACTCGTCCTTAACTCATTAGTTTAATTAGTATATAAGTATATAAGCTGAACAGGTAGTAAAGACACAGTGCTAAAAACATTAATAGAATCAACAATTTCTGTATTTGAGTAACATCATTAATTATGAAACACTATTCTAATCTCTCAATTCATTAAATCAAATCCCAATTAACCTGGAAATTGGCTATATTTCTTAACCGGTGGACTTTATATATTTTCTATAAGAACTGTTATAATATGGATTTTTTAAATCACAAACATAATTTATAATTTGCTCACAAACATGACAATTGCAGTTTTATATGTAAACCATACAAATCAGTCAACATTCAAGTGAATGCCACACATATTGATAAAATACTTTATCCTCATTACTACTTGTAAGATTTGTAAACCTTGACATACAACCTATACTGGGCTGAGAGAAATAATAAGCTTTCTTCTTGGTTAACACTTTATTACATTACATACTTTTTTATGCTTTTACTGACACCTTTCCCATAGGGGTATAATGTCATGGACCATACCTCAAAGACTGTGCTGTATAACCTGCTACCAACATAAGTAGTATGGTACCAGGCACAAGCCTACACTACAAAAACCTCTTGATGTAAACACTTTGTACTGTCATAGATTTTAAACCCGGCTACATCCAACATTGTAAAGACTGTTTCATAGGGGTTTTTGAAATATACCCAATGATCCTCATAGGGATGATTGGGCGCTCCAAAGTATTTGTTTTTTAGGGAGATTTACTTTTCATAGCTATTTAAGCAATAATTATTATATTGGCATTTATCTACACTGCAAATAGTAGTTCTATTAATGGCGAAGTCAACTGGCTTGCTCACTTCATCATTCTCATTCTGTACATATAAACTAGTTCAAATTTCTGATAACCTACTTCAGGGGCCGAATTGTTTAAGCCATCACTCTTGTGTCTACTGAGGGTGGTTTTACCTAAATGGTTTTCCACTCTTCTTCCACGCAAATTCGGGTAGATTACCTATAAAGTGCTTTCTTCCTCATCCCTACACCATTAGAGTAACTATAATATATACAGATAACCTGAACAGGTAGTAAGACACAGTGATAAAAAAAAAGTTTCTGATAATTTGATAGGGCACTAAGCTGTCTAGTATATGTATCTATTTATGTATGTATAATATTATATACATTAAGTAGTAGGCCTAAATTTTTATGGAAAGACTTCTGCACACTAAACAATTTTTTGTTTACTTTCTTTGTCCTCCAGCTGCGATGTTCCTGAGTACCCTAACACCCAAGTTTTATGTGGCCCTGACAGGAACTTCATCTCTCATATCGGGGTTAATCCTGGTAAGGAAATTTGTTGATTGCAATACTTTGTTTTAATCATGGATCATAACTCACTTTAAACAAAACAATTCAACTGCCATAATATTTAGGAAACTAGGTTGTTTGTGGCTTTAATTATTTGTGCTTAGTGATATATTTGTGTTTTAGACTTTGATACATAATGTGCTATGCAAGGGAAGTGTTGAGGAAAATACAATTGTATTGAGTATATAATTAAAAAATATTGCATTGTTATATAATTATAGTGGATTTTTAAAATTCAGTATCCTAATTTATGTTTGAAGTCCTGAATAAGGTGTTAATAAAAGAGTTATTCCAAATTTTATTTCACATAAACATAAGTTTTGAAGAATCAATTTGGTTATATACCAAACAGTGATTTTCAACAGTGCTTTACATATTTGGTAGTGCTGATAATTTAGCTACTAATTTATAATCAATTTAGGTATTAGCGTAGATAATTTTATGTTATAATACAGTGTCACATATAAAACCTGCCCCAAACGCACATTGTTTAAAAGTCTGTCTAAAATGTGTACCACCAGCCGCCATGCATAGTTCTGCTCGTCGACTAATGAACACTTATTTTTTTAAACTGTGCATAAAGGCCCATTTCAAATACATACTTCAAAATGCTGTGTGTTTAGGATGGGTTTTATTTGGGACATTATGTAGTTTTTTAACCGATACACTACTAAATTGATCATACTGTGATGAATATGACATTAATTTTCATTTTACTTAACAACATTTTGAGTAGACCAAGGTGTTTCAATCATTGGGTTTTGGTTTAGCCTCACATAGTAATTAGCATTAGCAAAGATTCATTTTGTGTTTAGTATAAATAATCTTCTAAATATCTAGTGATCAATAAAAAACAAAATAAAGTGTCAGTAAAATTCCAAGAAAGCTAAGGATGCCCGTGATCATGATAGTCATTAATCAATGTTGGCTATGGACAATTTAAAAATAAAATTCATGTTATTGTAAATGAATAATATTGTTTTCTAATATAATTGCAAACATAATAGCTCCTTATTGATATATATATATATATATTGTGAATTACTTATAGCCTTTTAAGTTTGAATCACTTAACTCAGTATTTGACTTAAACGTTTTAAAAATCATATTAATCTGCATTTGTATTGGTGGACTGAAAATGTAATAGCCATTAATTTAACAAGAACAAAGTCTTTATCTTATACTAGGAAAACTAACCCTTCATTTTGTACTTAAAAGCTTGATATTATCTCCATAGCTAACTTTTTTTTATTAGTGTGCTAGAGATTCATCTAGAGAGTAAACTTAACTATTTTGCTGACCATATAATTTCTCACTCATTAGAATGAGTAGAGTTTAATAAGTTTATTATTTTTTCCTCAAGCAAGTTTTATTGTATCACCAATCTCAATACTTTATTGTTGCTTAGAATTCCACTATCATAACTAACTCACTTAGGCTGGCAAGACTCCATCATAAATTTGTGGCTATGAGAGTACCTCGCATTTTCATTGTACATCTCCCATTATAGCACTAATATTTCATATTATTATAGTTGATATGCAAATGTGGGTCATTTTTGTCAATATTGTCGTAGTGAAATAGTGTTGCCTTCATTTCAGCTACACAATGAAAATGTGCTGTACCCCAAACTTTCAGTAAACTAATTGTAATTACACTACCATATAGTTGCATAGCATTTTGTATATTATCTAAAAGGGATAGATGATCTCTTTCCCTGTTTGATTTATTATTAAACACTGCAAACAGAAATTTTTGCCAAATTTAAATAATATTTCAATATAGCTAATCCATTATTGATTGATTTTACATTATATTTTCAAATTACCAAGCAAAGTCCCTCTAAATATATTTTAAAAGTATTCCCTTGCCACTGGTTTTGGGTCTTGGTCAAGTGCACTGAGGAAGGTTATTTCAAATAAAATACCCTCTCCAGAATATTGTTGTAACTTTTCCTCTCAAAATCAAGGAAGCTCATTGCAGTTTTTATTTACTAAATTATCACCTTTGAAAAATACACGAATCAACTAAAGGTCCATGCTTCTAACATTGGAAATCAGGATTGTTCAACCAACATCTACAGATTACAATGTAGTTAATGGTTTTGATTAATCAAATATCACCATAATTTCAATAAAAACAACCTTCGACAAATACCAAAGAAATGTGAACATTAAATTTGGTATATTATTCTCTTTTTGAGAATCTAATTTAGAGGTTTGTGAAGAACATTTTTCTTATTTTGAAAATAACTTAAATCTAGTATATGAAATATTCTCGAAATCGAATTGAAGTTAATGTTAGTTGTTTATATTAATTTTTAAAAATTAAATTTTGATAAATTCTAAAACTTTTTGCAATAAAATCCCTTGAAAAATGTTTTATATCACAAATGTTTGTAATATTTAGTTATAATTTTATAAATCATGTTATTATCATGACATTCAATTCGATTCATTATTTTTTTTTACATAAATTATGTATATTTTTAATATCTATAACAGGTCAGAAAGGCAATAATTGACTATAAACACAGTTATGAGCATAGCTTCATAATAATTGTCAAAGTTGAAAATTTTTTCAAAGCCAAGTCGAATCTGATACTTGTGTCAAAGCCACGTATAAGTTTTGAAGCTTCGCAAACCACTTATCCTGTGCTTAGACTTATCCTAACAAGTTACTGTATTTAAAATAATCCTTAATTAATCTATGTTTATTTCAGAAGCAATTTCAAAATACTTTTGAGCAGTTGCCAACAAATTAAGATAGTTTTATCACATTTACAAGTTAATTATTGTTATTATCTTACATTTAAAGAAATATGTTTGGGAGAACATACTCAATTGACTATTTTTCTATCAAATAGTAGTATGTGACATAATAATATGTGTGCTTTTTTCTACTGTGTGCAGTGATAAGTCTTTAGTATCTTTTATAGATTTCATCATTTACAAATAATATATGAGCTAATTTTATTCAAGCAAATTTGAGTTTTCACTTTTTAACTTGATTTAGAGAGTACAAAAAATATTTTTTTTAGCATCACATCTCACTACCCATTTGGGTTATATACGCTAACAAATAATTTATTTTTAATTTTTTTTAATGTGAAATTTCCCTACCATTGTGTGTGGTGATAGTGTACTTATCTATCAAGATTCGGTTTAATCATCATGTATGATCGATATACCACTAATTTAACTTTTAAGTACTGTAATTAAATGACAATATAAAAAATGCCATAATTTATTTTCATAATTTACATTAAATGGCAGGAACTTTATTTTAGTTAAAACTTTTTTTTTTGCATCATTTATGTAAGGCTTCATTCAATGGATATGTATTGCACCACAAAGCTGTTATCATATTATGATCTAAACTATGTACAAGATGTAGGTTTAACAAATTATTTAGTGTTTCAATAAACAAAAGTTTGATATATAGTTGATATTTAAATAATTAGTTTTGGTTTGGTTTGGTTTTAAAATAAAAACTGCATTAATGCTTATTAAAAGTTATTTGTAATGCCTTCATTTTTAATATTAGAAGCAAACATCAATTGCTAATTTTTCAAATAAAACCATATTCAATTATAAGAATTTTATTGTAAAAAAAACAACACATTTAAACCAATAGAAATTCTCTGAGTTGAATAACAAAAACTTTTTGTTTTGATAGATTTTTGAGTGGTGGTATTTTAGAAAATATGGCACATCCTTCATTGAGCAAGTTTCTTTAAACCATATTAGTCCTTGGATTGGTGGTGGTGACACAAACAGTGAAGCAAGTAACCCCACAAGTACTTCAACCGCTACCACAAGCCAACAAACTGTTCCAGGTTGGAAACCTCACATTACAAATTATATATAATGATTAATTAGTATATGCTCTATAAACTACCTAGTAGTTCAATTTAGTTATGTCTAAACATTGGTATGGACCACATGTTATGATCTGGGAAAATTAAATGATAAGCAAATTTAGATATTTGCCTTTAAAAAAGAAAACAGATCCATGGGATAGTGTATAAATATCTTCACCAAAAACCTGTGATAGAAACATGTTGTTTATCATCATCATTATCATTCCATACTTTGCTCAAAACTTCAACAGTGATGAAATTACAGATTGTTCAATGACCTAGTATTATAAAAACAAAACAACAAAAAAACACAACCTTGAAACTTCCAGAAACTACCAGCTCATGATTGAATGTGATGTCATGTGGCTTACAGCTATTATTGTATTCATATTGTTCTTGCTTTGTAGTAGGTAGTGGCAATGAACTCCTTTAAATTTAATAAAATGATGCATGAAACTGAAAAGGGTTTCGATAATTACATAACTGGCTTAAAAACTCAAGCACATAACTGTAATTTTGTTTATTCTAATAAATTATGTAAGTAGTCTTATGTGGTTAGGATGATTAGTGATCACATTGTCGCGCAAATGAATGATCTGAGGTTCAACAAGAACTGCTAAAGGAAACTAAGTTTAGTCCCTTGAAGACGTTACATCAGTTTTTAAAGCTGCAGAAGTTTGCAAGATCTATATACGTGAAACCCGCTAACACGCTAGTCGTGTTGAGCTCGACCGCTGAGGACGTGGAGATTGAGGTTCGAATCTCGGTCGAGTGAACTGGGGGTGGTTTTTCCTAAATGGTTTTCCACTCTTCCTCCACGCAAATGCGGGTTCACTTCCTATAATTCAACCTTCCCAATTCCCAATCCATCAGTGTAATTAGTACTTAAAGCGTATAACCTGAACGGGTAGTAAGACGCAGTGCTAAATAATAATAATAATAATATAAACGTGAAATAACAAATGCTTCTGAGATGATTATAATTGATGACGTAAATATAAATAATGCCCGTAAATTTAGAAATTTTTTAGATATACAAACATCTAAGAACCCAAGTAGGTTGAGTAAAGAAACTAATAATAGTTCATACCACTGTAAAAAATGGGGTACCCAACATAAACCACAGGCATGTCTAGCTTGTGAGAAAAGTGTAATGTATGTGGTAAATTAAATCACTTCACTAAAGTTGTTTTCTACGGAAAAATAAAACGAAGGTAAACGAGATTGAAATGGATTGTTCTGATGATTCTTCAGATTTTGAAGTTTTCCACTGAGACTGTTCTAATATATAATTTATTTGTGATTGTAACAGTGTTTTCAGTAAAGACAATAGTTATTGGAAGGAAAAGATACACTTCATCAATGCCCCAGTGAAGTTTAAATGTGACACATCGAGCAATGTCAACATCCTGCCACAAAGTATATTCAATGTGTTGAGATAGATATTGCCTAAAAATTAATAAAACTGATATTTGTATAAAATCATATGGATAAATGTAACTAGACCTGTAGTAGAGGCGACTTTATGCTGTGCATTTAAGATTAAGACTCTTGAACTTGATTTTGTTATTGTGGATTGTGACTGGACACTGATCTTATAAGCTAAGTCCTGCATGCAGTTTAAACTTCTGAGAAGACTATCATATTGAGTGTGATAATAATAAAAAAAAAACAATAAACAAAGATATTATACTTTGTAAGGAAGGGTGAAAAACGGTTGTGAAAAATAATGCTTCATTGAGAAACATAAATAAGGATTTCTTTAAAGCTCTTGAGAAACTTCCATTCAAGGTTAAAATAACTCTTAAGAATGATTGCAGTGCCTGTAGTAAAACCAGCGTGCCGCTTACCAGAAATTATTAAAGAGAAACTTAAAAAAAAATTAGAATGTCTTGTAAAGTTGGACACTAAAAAAATTAAAAAAAATTAAAATCAAAGAACCGGCTGCCTAAATTCATGACTTTGTGATAAGGGAGAAGTAAAATGGATCTGTTCTCTTATGCTTAAATTTAATCCCATTAAATAAGTACACACAAAAATAACATTTTAATATTTCCACGCAAGCAGAATTAATAGCCAATTTCATTGGGAGGAACATGTTCACTGTTCTCTATATGAAGAAAGAGACCACAGTACCATCAGCCTCCTCTATCATATGGAGAAGATTGTGTCATGAATACTCAACAAGCAATTGGAACAGAAAATAGATGTGATGAAAGAAAACCAATTTGGATTCAGAAAAGAAAAAGGAATCAGAGATGCCATTCGGATGTTGAGAATAATTTCACAGAGTGTAACTTAAGTCGAGGTAGAGGTCTACTTTTGTTTAATTGGCTGGCATAAGGTGTTCGATAGAGTGAAGTGGAAGAAACTGATGTAAATACTCAAAAAGATTGGCATCAACTGGAGGGACAGAATGCTGATTGAAAACCTTTACCTGGGACAGCGATTGAAGGTGAGGCTAAATGATGGAGATACCAAAAGCATAGAGATAAGAAGAGGAGTGAGGCAGGGATGCTGTTGGTCACACAGGTTATTCAACTTGTAAGGAGAGTGGCTGGTCAGAGAAGCCCTGGAGGGACGTGGCAATTTCGGGATAGGAGGAGGCATCATCAACACAATAAAATAACATGATCTAGCATTGCTGGCCTAAAATAAAGACAAATTGCAGGAAATGATGGACTGGCTGGTGGAGAAAGACATGACATGAAAATTAACATTGAGAAGTCAAAATTGATGGTGATTTCAAAAAATGAAAATGAAAATTGGAGACCAGAAGTTGGAAGATAGCCATAGTCAAGGAAGCTTTCAACAGGAAGAGGTTACCGCCAACCAGAAAGTTGAGTTTTGAATTGAGGAAGAAACTGATGTAACACTACATTTGGAACATTGCGCTATATGGAGCAGAAACTTGGACTCTCAGAAAGATAAGAAATACTTAGAGAGATTTGAAATGGGGTGTTGAAGACTTGAGAAGATCAGGTGGACAGACATGGTGACAAATGAAGTCCTAAGAAGAGTGGGTGAGAAAAGAACTATTTTGGATATGATTCTTTGGTGACATGCATATGGATCAGACACATCCTTAACTGTCTTCTGCACAACAATTATAAGAAGAAAATGTTGATGGAAAGAAGAGTTTAAGAAGGAGAAGTATTCAAATATTAGATGACTTGAGGCAAAGAAGAAAATTCTGGGAGCTGGGAGGTAGAGGACAAGGTGTATTGGCGGTCTAAGTTCACTGACAAAAGAAATGAACCTGTTGTAAGACAGAACACATAATAATAATAATAATAATAATAATAACAACAATAATTATAAACTTTTTCTTAATATCCTTATAAGAGGGCCAAATAAATGATTATATTAATTATTGAGCTCCATACCATAATAAAATGCAGTTGACTATGAAATAGTCTCACAGGTTGTGTGACAAATTTCTGAAGATTCCATAGCAAGTAGAAGTCACTAGAGGGATATGACATGTTCCCTCTTAATTTTTGTGCCATTATATAGATGGAAAAATTTGTTCTTTTGTACTCTAGAAATGTAAAGTACTACACATATCCCTGACAAAAGACAACATGTAATCATTTCTAACAACATAGTGTAGGTTTAAAAAAACAACTAAGGCCGAATTGGAGAAAACAATTTATTTATTGACAAAAGCGTTATATAAGATAACTGAAAAAGTAGAAATTAAACCAGATTTAATTTTGCTGAGAAAATCAATTTATTGTTTGAATATTGTAGGAATATTGTACCTACTGAAACATGAACCAAATGTTAAGCTACATACCGGTATCTGACTAACTATAAATATACATAATTTAGTTGGTATGCCTTGCAAAATTTATTTTACACTTTTCATGTAAAGAAGTTTATCATTTATCATTTATCATTCCTTATTGCTATGTATGTGCCATTTAATTAATAGCAACAAATTAGTGCCTACCATATATTACAATATACACTGTCAAAAAATAAAGATTTTAGGTGGTGAGGGGTAGGCTTAATTAATTACTTTTTAACCTGAAATTGTTGTGGCAATGTAATAAAATAAATTCAAATTGTGTCTTTTATAGTAAACATTCAGCTGTGAAGTACTTAAAAGTAACAGTAAACAATATGTTAAAAATGTACGAGGTGTGGCTATTAAATAACCGGACTGATGTTGCTCCCAGCAAACTGCGAGCGTGCCGCGACATGTTTGAACATGACTGTGTCTTATGGTCCTTCCCCACCCTGAGCTCGCTAGACAAGCCAGCAGGTCGCTCAGTTTGACTGTAGCAGTTGATTGAATTAGTCTATGCACTAGTGGCGCGTCGGAAAAATGCCAAGTGGTCAGACGGAGCAACGGGTTAACCTCAAGTTTCTTGTTAAACTAGGTAAAACTGCCACAGAAGCTTATACAATGTTGAAAGAAGTCTATGGGAATGAATGTTTATCCCGCACCCACGTTTTTGAGTATTTTAAACGGTTTAAAGAAGGGCGTGAAACGATCAAAGACAATTGGTGCCCAGGATGGCCCTCAACGTCAAAAACGGACGAAAACATTGAAAAAATTGATAAATTAATCCACGCTGATCGTCGTCTGAGCATCTGAGAGCTTGCTGAAATGACAGGAACCGACAAAGAAAGTGTTCGACAGATTTTGCATGAATAATTTAACATGTGGAAGGTTTGCGCAAAAATGGAGCAGAAACTCCTCACTCCCGTGCAAAAGATATCAAGACAGAACATTTGTACTGACATCCTAAACAACATCGCCATTGATCCAGATTTGTTAGACAAAGTGATTACTTGTGGTGAATCGTGGTTTTTTACTTACGATCCCAAAACAAAGAGGCAATCCATGAATCGGAAGAGCCCAAGCTCGCCAAGGCAAAAAAAAAAAAAAAAGCCAGGATGATCAAATCCAAATTTAAAGCAATGATGATTGTCTTTTTCGACATTCGTGGAATTTTCTCCGTTCACTGGGTACCCGAGGGTCAGACGGTCAATCAACATTTCTACATCGAGGTTCTGACAGTCCTACGTGAGCGTGTGAGAAGACAAAGACCCGATTTGTGGAAGACCAAGTCCTGGATCCTTCACCAAGATAATGCACCATCCCATTCTGCCTTGTCTGTGAAAGCGTTACTCGCAAAATACGGCATCACCGTGTTGGAACATCCACCGTACTCGCCCGACCTTGCCCCCTGTGACTTTTTTCTATTTCCCAAGGTCAAGTCAGCGCTGAAGGGGACAACATTTGAAAGTGTGGAAGCGGTTAAAGCAAAAGCGACGGAGGTTCTCAACCAGCTGACAGAAGAGGACTTCCAGCACTGCTTTCAACAATGGAAACGTCGTATGGAGCGGTGTAGGGATCGCCAAGGGGAGTACATGAAGGCGATAAAACTTCTGCTGTAATTGGTGACGAATAAAAAGTGTTATGACTTCAGTCCGGTTATTTAATAGCCATACCTCGTACATTAAATTTACTACATTTATTAGGCTCGTTATCTAAGGTATTATTTGTTTTTAATGAACTAGATTTAATGTGTATGCTATTTGATTATTGTGTCATTTATATATTTACTCTTATTTTTTTCTGATTATAAGCAGAATGTAAAGTATGGAGAAATCCTTTGAACTTGCTGCGGGGAGCTGAGTATCAAAGGTTTTACTGGGCAACAAATAAAGAACCACTAACATATTATGATATGAATTTGTCAGCCCAAGACCACCAAACCTTCTTTACTTGTGAAGGGGACTGTGGAAGGTCTGAGTATGAAGGTGAGTCTTGACACTATAATTATGATTATTTTTACATCCACTACTGTTTCCAGCCCCGTGGCCTGGATCCATTTTTTATTCAAGGCATTTTCCACTACCAGATTTCTAGGCTTGTTTTAGCTTCATACACCTTATAATCTAACTTAAGACTAGAACAGGCACAACATCCAGTCCACAGCCGTTAATTAATTACTGTTATCATGTGGCCTCCTTCATCTTGTGGAGATCAGTGTTGTCATAATTCAATTTAGTTTGTCATTGTAGTGGCTTTACTCTAGCACTCATATTTATGTGGTTAGAGTAATAATATGAAATTAGGGATTTATGAGGATTGTTGTTTTATACACACTTTTTATTTATCTCCTTTTATTCTTAAAGGCACATGCCACATTTACGTGTAATCACGATTTTTGTTTCGATACAGATCATACTTTATCACCAAGCAACTGTTTGATTTTATAATGTTGGAGTTTTATACAATTGATTAACACTAATTTATGTAACTTTACACATTTTACTAGCTACATTTCTGCAACTGACAATATATTCATTTCTTTAGAAACCCACACCAACTGTTTATTTTATATTTTAGTTTTACATTTTGTGTGACATGAAATTTACATCTTTTTTGCTATCAATATTCTGAGCAAAACTTTTTAAAAATAATTTTATCTTTACATTTTGTAAGGTGACCTGGTGGTTTAGGGGTAAGGTGTTAGACTTCTGTGCTGGGGTCCAGGGTTCAATCCTCGATCCCGGCACAGATTTGCAAATTCAGTTTAAATTTTTTTTTGAAGTCATGGCTTACTTGTAAAACAATGTTTTGTTAAAAAGTACTTGATATGAACTGTGGCCACAATCCAGGATTAGCTAAATTTACCAGAGTTTTGGTTTCCTCATTGAAACTAGGATAACAATTCCCAATGTTTAGCTTTGAGCAGGGTGGGTGAGCAAGATTATCTGCTAATTCTTCAATGTGACTTCCTATCAGTGGTGCAATATATTCACTACTAACAGTTACATCTTCTCCCAAACACGAAGGACCACGGTCAAAAATAGGCTCTGACTCACTCCGACTTGGTTCAGATTTCACAAAAAATTTGATTATTTTTACCCACTTTTAATCTTTACAAACATGATACCCCCTTTTTTTCACTCTTTACACTACCCAAATTGTGTTTGTACATTTTTTAAAAGTTTTTACTCGCTTTAACAAAACAAAAATTACATGCAATAACCACTAAACACAGAAATGAGATGCACACTATTCAAACTATAGTTTATTTGAGCTTGAATCATCACCTGAATCTCTTCACAGACCAAATTTAATCCAGATAATATTCTATACACATAAAAAAACTCCATGGAACTGACAAACCCTTCGATCCAAAGTGAAGGACAAGACTGGACTGAACCATTGATATTGTTACCTGAATTGTATGTGGAACAGTTGTCATAAAATCATAAAACTGGCAAAGAAAAGGGTAGTCGTGCTGGGAACTATGACATAGTTTTCATTGATCAACCCAAGTCTTATAACCATTGAGTTACTTTTACTCGAACTGTCAGCTATGCTACCACCACCAGTTTGCCACTGTTCCTTTGGAGGAAGCCCCGGCGGATGGGCTGGGCATGCACCATTCCTTACTTAGTTTGGTAAGAATTTTACTTTATTGCCACTCATTTATTTTTTATTTTCTCTCATTCATCACAACTAATTTTAAACTTGTGAGCCTCAGAGCTGGGTCCCTGGAAGTTCTGGCCCCAATACCATGGTACCCTTATGGCGGCCCTACACTACATCACATGGCAACTTACTGTTAAGTACTGTGTAGCAAAAAGTCAATGATCATAGTCACATGACCTATAAAACAGTGTTGCTTCAGAAAATCAAAACGGAATCGAAATATGAATAAACTTATTCAATGTACAGGCATACTTCAATCTTAAATGTCATGCTTTTATCAAAATAATAAAAGGAATTGTATAACAACAGTAAATAATTCTGCAAAGAGAAAGGAATGAATGGGAAGAATGGAAAAAGAAGGTGGGTTTGATCTATACCTCAAACCCCAACTTCTTGCAAATTGAGAAAATATAAACAGTGACAGGAATGGAAAAGCCCACCTGAAGCTAAGGGTGTGTTATAAATATTGTGACATGTGACTATTTCCAGTTAGTTTTTGAATAGTTACTACCTTTTCAGGTTATACACATTGCTAAATATTGTTTGCTAATCAAACTTAATTTTTTTGGCAGGAAGAATATTTTAGAATATACAAACATACATTTTTCTAGTTAAGATTGATAACATTATTATTATTATTATTATTATTATTATTAATATTTCATTGGTTTTAGTAATATCTATCAAAAGTGACAGCTGTAGCCTACATGATTTGACATTTGATTAAATGAAAATGGTTTTGATAACTTTTGAAATGGTCAACAAAATTTATTTCCATCTGAATGTGACTGAAGGAGCTAAGCAACTATCCGTGGCACAAACAAACCCAACTCACCCACCCCCCACACCCCCGCCCGCCCCCAGCCTACTTTTCCCCATTGGCTACCCTTTTCAATATCTCTGTATTTCAAAAGATATACAAGTCAGTCTTCTATACATTTGGTCAGGAATATGTAGTACAATTTTGCACAATGTAGGTGGGGTGACCCGACTTTCTCCAAGCACTAATTTTTAGACCTCCAGCTCTATTAGAGAGAGACAAAATAATCTCTAAAATCATTTTGGTTGGACATATTTCCATTTAAGAAGTGCTTGATATAAATTTTCAGAATGGAAGGAGCAGGTACTCTGTTAGTTTGTAAATGTCAGAAAAAATTATAGCATACACATTATTGAAATCCTTGCCCTTACTTAAAGAAAATACCCTATAGAGCTTCTAGAGTTATTTAGTATTAATAAGTTTTCTTTGCCTTCAGCATTTGAGGGTCTGTTCCTTCTCTCCCCAAATTTTAGTCTGATTCAGTTGGAGGATACACATTGCATTTGAACCTATTTTTTATAATTGCAGTAATGCAGACAGCATGGCGAGAGCGTAATCCAGTAGCACGTATTAAAGCCGCTAATGATGCTTTAGAAAAGAATCCCGAATGTGCTCCGGCTTATATACTTCTTGCAGAAGAAGAAGCAACTACAATTTTAGAGGCTGAAAAAATATTAAAACAAGCATTAAAGGTTGCCGAGTCCAACTACAGAAAATCGCAGCAGACACAACATCAAGGCACTGTCATGGAAGCCATACATAGTGAGTCATAGTTTTAAGATTCATGCTCAGGCTTCTAATTTCTAAGAACACTTATCTGCTTGAGTATTGAACCTCTCCTGATCCGTAATGGCTGAACGTGATGCACTGGTACCTTATTGGCCCCTAGTGGTACTTATCTTTCCACAATAAGGACATATATAAATGTCACACTCACCGGTTCTAAAAGTTGGGATTAGAAAAACACACACAACACACTATCTTAAACTAGTAAAGGTGTCGTACTTATCACACAGTACAGACAGAATTTAAATAAATACTGAAGATTGTCTCCTCTAATAGAAATCTTCTCTCTGAGATTTCTATGCCAGGTTGGATAGAATTTGGGTGATAGAGAGAGGCTGCTCTGATCATGCCATGTCATTGATGCAATCCTCAATGATACCTTTGCAATCCTTGGCGTCCTTCAATCTAAGCTACTAAGTCCTTGGTGGTCAGCGCCCAAGGCTATCAGGTCCTCAGCGGTCTATAGATGATAAACTAATTGTTGTCAATGTTTTAACTGATTTGATGTTTCTTTGTATAGACCTGATGTCTCTTTTTATACTTGCATTTTACCTCTTTTAATTGTTGTAATACAGCAATGTGCTACCTTTGGGGCATACATCCTTGTCTTATTTCGACAGATACTCTCATATCTGGTCTACTTTCCATTTCATATTTTTGGTAAATCACCTCATATATAGGTCATGGGCAGTTATATTTGTGTGTGGTGTGGAATAAGACTAACTACATGTTAAATCATTTTGACAATTTGTAACATTGAGTGTTTTTTTACAAAAACTATTTAAAAGAATATTTTATTATTTCTTCTTTATTTATAAAATATAATAATTATAATATTTTTGTACAATATTCCACTTGTTATTTTTTGTTCCTATTCATTTAACTCAATTTATTAGTTATCATACCCTTTGTCAATCATTTTTATATATTATTATACAGGGCTAGGATGTTGATGACATGTCATCTTTTTACTGAGTGGTCTGGTGCATAGCTCCAATATATATCAATTTGTTCAAGACATCCCGTTTAAAACTATATCCTTTTTATTTTGCATTTTTTTCATTTCTTGCTGTTTTTTAATTTGAAGAGCATTTTCTTTTATTTTGGAGAACTATTCGGTCATTTTTTTAAGAATTTTGTCATTTTAGGTCATTTTGTCATGTTGCCATATTATTTTATGAAATTACGTCTCCAAGCCTTAAGTAGTAGTTTATAAAAATACACTTATTTCAAAATACTGAAATAAAACATTTCAACATCATATTATTTTGCTAATAACTGGCTGAACGCTAGTTGGCTATACAAAGACAGGCCTATGCTTGCTTTTGCTAGAAGCAAGCTATTTGCGGAATGGAATGTCTGGAATGTTACCTTGAGTCACAAGCACATCTCTGGCGCATACAGCTGTTAGGGTGAAAGGGGAAGGGAAAGGCTTGGTTTTCCCATGAAAAGTTCACAGCCTGCAGTTGGTGTAGTTCTGTGGCATACAGTACACTGTAGCGTTTCAGCACCACTTTGAAAGTGCCTAAAATTAAACCTAGTAGGTCAGTTCATTTAAGACAAATATTAGGCAAGTTTGGTGATAGTGTGTTTTCTACTGATGGAAGCATACTATATTTTAAGTTATGTGAAACCAAAGTATCAGCTGAAAGACGGTTTACTGTGGGACAACATATTGGTCATGAGATGCATGTGCGTGCTCTTGAGCCTGCATCAAAGAAAGCAGCAGTTTAACGCTTACTACCTTCACTTGCTTCAACATCCAACAAGTCCTCACAGTTTAGTACTATATAGACTCTCTAATCTAAAATTACGTGCAATTTTTGAAAAATACACAAACCAAGAAATACTAGACGAGTTGACTTTATGTAAGAATTATTTACCACAGTGCTAAAAAGAAACTTTAAATAAAATAAGATGTGGTACTCGCAGGAAGAAGCTATGGCTTTCTATCGATGAGACCACTGATGCTTTGGGGCACTAAGTAGCCAATGCTGTGATTGGAACATTAGATTTGGACAGACCAGGTGAAATATTTTTATTGACCACCGAAAAATTAGAAAAGGCCAATTACTCGACAATATCCAAAATGTTTGACAGTACTATGTTTCTTCTGTGGCCTGAGGGCATGACAATGTGCTTTTATTGCTAAGCGATGCAGCACCATATATGGTACAAGCAGCTAATTCATTGAAGGCACTTTACTCTAAAATGGTACATGTCACAGGCCTAGCACATGGTCTACATAGAGTTTTTGAAGAAGTGCAAGCAAATTATCCCAATGTAGACAGGCTTGTGGCAAACGTTAAAAAGATTTTCTTTTTAAGCACCCTCACAATTTACACATTTCAATGTAGAAGCACCTGACATCGCGTTACCACCACAACCAATCATCACACGGTGGGGCACATGGTTAAATGTATGATTGTATTATTGTGAACATTTCCAGGTAGTGAAACAAATATTAGAGAGTTTTGACTGTGAAGAAGCTGCTTCAATACAAATTGCCACAAGATATGTTCTCTGAGCCAAACATGTAGGGCAGTTTGGCATTTATTAAATCAAACGCAGCATTATTGTCGACAACTATCACATCACTGGAAAAAAGGGGTGAGGCAATGTTAGATTCCATTTCACTAGTCAAACAGGTGGAGACTGGTGTTAACAACGGGCGTGGAAAAATTTCTACAGCTATTGCATGTAAAGTGAAAAAAGGGCTGGACAAGAATACCGGGTATAAAACTTTGTGTCAAATCTCAGATATACTCTTTAGTAATAAATATTCCATGGATGGGATTGAGGAAGAATTAACAGCCAATGATCTTCCCCACTTTAAGTACGTGCCGATCAACTCATTTGATGTAGAATACAGTATTTTGAGGTATAAAAACTTGCTGGCAGATAATTGTAGATCCTTCACTTTCGACAACCTGAGAATGATAAATATAGTCCACTGCCCCTCAGAATAAGGCTAATTAAAAGAATTATATATTAGTTTGTGCTTATTTTCTGAATAATTTTTTTAAACATTCATTATAAGATCATTTTTTAATATTATGATACATTTTATTAAGTTTTAGGTCATTTAATAAAGTCATTTTTTAGCATTTTAAAGTGCATATTTTAAAATGTTTACATCATCAACATCTGGGCCCTTTATTAACATTTAGTTTACTTTCTATCTTTTTTGTATTACCGCGTCTTATTGCATGTTTAGATTGTATGCAAATTACATCGTCATTTAAAAGTTTATCTTTGAGTCTTCTCAATTCGCAAATATATCAAGTGCTTTCAAATAGTGATGGATGGGAATTACATTTTTAATGCGGAATGAGTATGAGACTGTAAATGAGTCAAAATATTGGAATCAGGACATGTACGAGAAATTATAAAAATGATGCCTTATAATAATTTTAGATTAAAAATAAATATTAATTTTTAAACACATGTGTTAAGACTTGTAAAATCTTTGACATTATTAAACATAATATAAATATTATCATAAAAACAAAATCATATACTTAGGTGTGATTATCATTTTATATCGAATCTAACAGGAAAAATCTGAACAAATATTTTATTATTATTATTATTATTATTATTATTATTATTATTATTATTATTAGCGCCGCATCTTACTTCCTGTTTGGGTTGTACGCACTTACACTAATGTGTAATGGTAATATGATTGTGAGATGAAATGGAGGACCTACAGTTTAACGTAGGATCCAAACTGAGATGAAATGGAGGACCTACAGTTTAACGTGGAATCCAAACCATGGTGGAAGCCTGGCATTCCACACATTCACAAGTTGTGATTAATACATGTCTTATCAGAGGTGAAGGAAGGGTTTGGCAATTAGATAAATCTGTGCTAGAATAGGGGATTGAACCCCGGGCCCCCAGAACAGAAGTCTGACACCTAACCCCTTGACCACCAGGTCATCCTAACAAATATTTTAAAACACAAATAGAATAGTTAATTTTAATACATTTTGATGGAAATTATTTTTATTAGTTAGTTTCTTTTGGTGTTTTATATTTAATTATTGGAAGGTGCAAGAAAATTAAAAAAACATATGATCTATTATCCTTCTTAAATGTCCTTTAGGTTTGAAGACCCATAAATGTTCTTTAGGTTTGATGCCCCTTAAATATTATCAAGTTTAGAAACCCCTTAAATGTTCTTTAGGTGTAATAACCTTTAAATATTCTCTATGTTTGAAACCCCTTAAATGTTCTCTATGTTTGTAACCTCTTAAATGTTATCTGCATTTGTTACCCCTAAATATTCTCTATGTTTGAAATCCCTTAAAAGTTATCTATGTTTGAAACCCCTTAAAACTTCACTTTGTTTGAAGCCCCATACATTTTCTCTAGAATTGATACACCCTAAATGTTCTTTAGTTTAATACCCTTGTAATCTCTACTCATTAGCTAGCAACAGATAGGCTGATCGCTCATAAATAGTTGACCTTGGCGAAGTCCCCAAAATATGGTAGAATGGAATATATCTCTGTCGCTCTCTAAGTATTTTAAGCTCTCTCGCTTGCTAAACCTAACAAATAACTGTTGATAAACAGAGCATTAGTCATGCACTTCCCAACATATTTTGATCTACAAGTGGTAAAATATCCCCTTTACCTCCTCCTTCCACAAGCTTGCTCTTGCACAAAGAAGACAACTGTCTTCAAAAGAAATTAACATTGAACTGTAATAAGTCAGCCATACCTGTTGGAACTATAAGTGAATAGTTTCCCACCCAAAACTTGCCGGAAATAATTCAATCCTGCCCAACTATCAGGATTGATCAATTCTCGACATTAAATTTTGTCAAACTTCGGGATCCGTCCCCCCCACCCCTCTACGTTCAAGACATCAGGAAACATCAAGTCAGTCAATTTATTGACAACCATTAGTTTATTTGAGTATTACCAAAATAACCTTGTTGCTTATAATTGGTAATGTTATAAGAAAATTAAATAGTACAATATGAAAATTTGAATTATTTTATATTTTTTCAAGAATGATGGGGACATACGTATTTGAGGAAGATTTAGTTTAAAGAATAAATAAAAGGGTAGAAAAAATTAGTTAAGGGGAGAAACAATGGGTGATCATGGGACTTTTATAAGTCAATTGGGGCTCTTAAAGGTCACTGACCCTTGCCTTAAACCTTTTGGCCACCAAAGCAGGCTGCACGCTATAATTTGGAAAAAATACACATTGTGTCAAGTTTTTTTTATCGCCTAATTTCTTTGTTGTTAAAATTCATTTTAGGGTGCCCATTGTAAGTGATAAAAATAGCTGTATTGGGATTTCCGGTTAACTATTAGTCAAATTATAATAATTCTTGTTCTACTTTCTAAATCAAACTTATTATAATTGCTAATTTAAACCGTTTACATTTCACACACTCTAATTACCCTCCATTTATTTTGTACTTAACATTTTGTCTATATTAATAAAATAAACTAACACACTCTTTTTATGGTAATAACAAGCTATTTCATCTGTTCCTATTGTTATTTTATGTCTTAGACTTCTCATAATCTCTTATTTAGTACAACTTAAACAAATGATTTATAGGACTACTGTAGTTGTAATGGTAAAATTATATACTATGAATGTATATGTATCTTAGGAATAATATTAATTTAATATTAATTTTTTTGCACATCTTATTGCCGGTTTTGGCTATTCTCATATTTACTCTAAGGGGCTAAATATGATGAGAAAAGTAAAATTAATAGGAAATGTACCCATATTTGTGTGGAGGGAAAGTGAGAAATCATTTAGAATAAACAACCCTCATTTCACCTGACTGGGATTCAAACCCCAATTTCCCTGTCAATAGCAGTAAGCCACATTGATCATATATAATGCTTTATATCAATGCCTTAACACTATTTACAACCACACCTTTCTTATGTGTGAACCCCTTTGATTCTCCAAACATTATATACATGTTGTTCTATAGTTGTTACCACAGTACATTTGTTACAAGCCACCACAACCCATAACACAACTCTAGTCTAATTTTAATAGGTAGTACCTTTACTGAAAGCTAGAAAGATTTGCTTTTTTCATCATGTCTCACTACTCATTCATGTTAATTATGCTAGCTTTGCAGGGCTGAAGGTGTAATTTAGAGTAAATGTACCCACATTTGTATGGTGGAAGAATGGGAAACTTTTTTTTTATGTACATTACTGTTTCCAGCCTGCGACCTGGGTCGATTTTTTATTCAAGCCATTTTACACTACTGGTTTGCTAGGCCTGTCGTAGCTTCATATGCCTTACAATCTAACTTAAGACTAGGGCAGGCACAACATCCAGTCCCCAGCCGTTAATTCATTATTGTGAAAGGGTAAACCCACATTTCTCCAATAATAGATTTTTTGATTGTGTCGGGAATCAAACTTAGGACCCTCAGCTTATTAGACAGACATGCTACCAACTGAGCTAAAGTATCAGATAGGGAGAATGGGAAACAATGCAGGAGAAATCACTCCTAGTAAACCCAACCAAGATTCAAACCCTGACTCTTCCCATCTTTGGCAATCCAACCAATGTCAAGTGTGACCTAGAAAATCCACTAGATTTATGTTCACTTGATCCTACATTAGGTCATGTTATCTGCAGCTGTCACTTTTGATAGGGGATAATGCCAGGTGGGTGTTGTGCACTTTTTAGGGTTTGTTGACAGAGTCTCTGTCCTTGTGGCATTACGCATCAAGCCTGGATGCTCTCACAATAGGAGAATGTAGGAAAGAGGGATCTGCCTGCCTCAGATATACTCGCCCAAAACCGCTAGAGTGTGCCTCTATATGGTGGTCCCTGGGCAGCATTCTTCCCTGCTAGTCTGGGCGTTGGTCCCGACCGTCCAGTTAAGGGAGGTTGAGCGACTAAGTCCTTGTAGCCTAATCTGTATGGAAGGGGAGGAACCTATAACCCCCACCCGCCATAGACTAAGCGTTTGGCAGTGCGTACCCTGCTGGATTTGGCTGGGGATAGCTGGTCAGGACACCCCTAAGAGGTTACCGCTAAGCAACTTAGAGTCAATGCATTGGGAAACTGGTGCTCTACTTAAGGCTGAGTTTCTATCTTACTCTTATGACACTGGGGTCCCACCTAAGGAGGGGCCAACTCCTCCCGCCAAAGGCCAGGAAACAGCAAAGGGGATTCTTCCCTAGCTACCCTGAGAAAGATTTCAACTGCCATTGGTGGGGCTGAATGATTCACGCTGTGGAGAGTGAAGGGTATCAAGGGGTGTCTCTTTCTCACTGCAGGTGACATGTGTTCCAAGTAGTGATGTCTGGGGTGGTTTACCTACAGGAGACTGACCCTGGTTCATATTGGGCGGGGTTAAGTTAGGTACTTTTCTGGGTTGCGTCTTTATCTACATAAAGTCCTCCCGATAAAATGTAGCTCTAAGCTATAAGGCTTGATGCAGATGGTTTGGTTCCTTGAGGGCAAAATGGTCCCCATGAACAGATGTTACTTTTGATAGCTATTATCAATACCTATAAATTATTAAAAATGATGATGATGATGTAAAATTTCATCTATTATGTTATACAAATATATTTGTATTAAAAAAAAATTCTACTATGTAAAGTTGTTTGGCTAGAATGTACCACCCACCTCGGTGGCGTAGTTGGCTAACGCGCTTGTCGTGTTGAGCTCGACTGCTGAGGATGGGGAGATCGAGGTTCGAATCTCGGTCGGGTGAACTGGGGGTAGTTTTTCCTAAATGGTTTTCCACTCTCCCTCCACGCAAATGCGGGTTCACTTCCTCCAATTCAACCTTCCCAATTCCTAATCCATTACCGTAATTAGTACTTAAAGCATATAACCTTAACGGGTATTAAGACGTGGTGCTAATATTATTATTATTATTATTATTAGAATGTACTGGTAACTAAATAATGTAGATATGTTTTTATAATTATTTAATTTGAAAAAGTCATTAAATTTTCAAATTCATTAATTAAAACCAAAATATTTAATAGGTAATTATAATTAAAGACTTGATATTACCAATGTATTTTAGAAATAAAATTAAATTTTAATTATGATAATTTGACAAAGTAAATGTAGTAGGCCAAGTATTAAACATTTATGTTATTTTAATAAAAAATAGTTTATATAATAATAGATTTTTATTAATTTTTCTGTAAACTTTTTGTTTTGTATATAAAATGTTTTAGTTTTGGTTTGTGTAGATTAGATTAATTGCTTTATGTGTCTGTAATGTTAACCGTATCTTATATTTATAGGGAGAGATACAAATGTGCTTATATACATCAAAAGGAGATTAGCAATGTGTGCAAGAAAATTAGGCAAGCAAAAAGAATCTGTGAAAATGTTTCGAGATGTAAGTATTTGATCATATTTGTACATTAATAATAACTTGGCATCAGATTTTTTAGTGCACTAGATCCCAATTTAGGGGGTTTTCATTAATGTACTTTTTTTAAAGTCAATTCTTTCTATTATAAAATTAACATTTGCACACAAAAAAGTAGCATTTGACCTACACAGAGTTGCCACACACCTGTACAATCAGGAGAATCCGCAGAATAGAGTGAAATGTTTACATTTGAATAAAACATATGAATCAAAGGAAATTTCACACACACAAAAAAATGCTTCAAATACTATAATATTTACACATTTTAGCCTTTAACTACAAGATTTAAATAGTGAGCTTTTTCATAGATGAAAAAGAGAACTAAAAAACTAAACTCAATGACTCAAACACATAGCTTACCCCCTACATATTCTCCCTGAAACATTATGTTTCATAACATTTACATTTATCCATAAAGATAAAATCATCTTAATTTAAACACCAATGACATTACTTCACAATAGTCAATTTTATGAGAGATTTCATTCCTCTATACTACTCTATAAAATTTTAGGAAGAAGGGTGTCTCCTGGTTCACGAAAATCACAAAAAAGTTACTAATTGCAAAAATTGATACAAAAATCCCTGAAACGTCACGAATTTTCAATATTTTGGTTATAAAGTCACTAAAATATTTTTGTTTGAATTTCCTGCACATCTTAACAACTCAAACACACTGAAAGTCGTGCCATCCACTACACATGATGCCATGTGCTAGCCGCAAGTTGCCTGATTGTTTTTATCATGATACCAAGGACAAGGTTAACATTAGCCATCTAGTTAAAGTTTAATGTTGGGCGTGAGTGAATTAAGCCTATATATGAATTATATAATGTTCGACCACTTACCAAATAAATTTTGTGGTAAAAAAAAGTCTCCAAAAAGTCACTAATTTTTGTTTCACCAACTCAGTAGACACCCTGGAATTCCTTCCAGAAAGCACAGGAAATTTTATATTTTTTAAAATATACATCAGACAGTTTGGAAGTGAATTGTTTAATTGGTAAATGCTGTTATCACTGAGAACTGCAGCGGTCCCCATCAAACTGGCTCAAGGAGCGCAGCGAAACTCTCATAAGAATAAATGTCTGGTTTATACCTTGTCTGTGGGCAAGGGTCAAAATAAAAACAAGCTTCCGAGGTACAGACATATAATATCTAAATATTAAGTTCGTACAAAATCCATCCACTTTTTTGAAGTTATACTTCTTTAGGCGCGTTATGAAAAAATGATGAGAGTGAAATTTTAAGATGCGCGCGCATCACTGTAACACAAAAGTAACAGGTTGAAGCTAAACCGCTCATTAAGTCTCGAAAAAAAAAAGCTACCAACAAAATAGAAATAGAACCTCTGTTAGTCGCGCATGTTGGTACGCTCGTCGCCTCTGATCACTGTTTTCATATATATAATATTTATCCACATGTTTCTAGTTTCTACATTCACAACACGTGTTTTAGTTTCATACAAGTGTGAATTATATATGTGCTAATAAATTATATTCAGTAGTGATTTAAATTGAATATTTTGATTAATATTATTTACTATTCGTAAATATTATTGAAAAAAATTGTGCTTATAGACTTTTTCAAGTGCTCCAATATAATTGAGGTTAACTATCCGTATGTATTATTTATTGATATAAATTATAATATTATTATTTAACATAATTAATACTAAATATTATTAAATTATTATTGTTAAATATTTATTATTTAATGATGCCAAAGAAGTATAACTTCTCACGCGCGTACATAAGTACACACACCCTTTTTTTTAGTGGTCAGGGACACAATAACCCGGAGGATTCATCAAAATCTTGAGGTTGAAAATCTACATGAGTACATTACTTTATCTCTAAATGAGAAAGTAAAAATATGGACACACAAAATAATTAATAGAAAGAGAAGAAATCTCGTGTATAGCAAAGGGAAAAACTTTAGACTTAAGAATTGATACACCATGATGACAGTTCCTCTCTTCAATCTCGTTTATAGCCGACTAAATACAAATATTTTAATATTTTACTTTGCCTTTGCTGTGAACAAAACAACAGACAACACAAACTCACACTGTGAATTTGGGGAATAGAGAAGAGGGAGACAAAGGGATTTTATGGTTTTTATTGATGCTGGTCGCATTCTAGTTTAATCCAGTTTTGGGTTACCTCAAACTTTCTGAGTTTTCAATTGGTCTCATGTTTGGAGAATGATTCCAATATTTTGCTAGTGTAGCAAGATTCAAATTCTTTGTTGTGAGTATGGTACCACCATGGATGGGGACAGTGGATATGTAATGGTATCCATCAGTTTATTCAGTTCTAGTCGTCAACCTTCGGGCATAGCTTCGGTTGTTGAAAAGTCGCGACTTTGTTTCATGCATTTCTACCTAAGTCTCACCACTTTTCACCTTCTCCCCTACTAAATCTTGGAGATCACAAATAAGAATTACACTAAGTAGAGTTACGGGATGAAAGACGGAAAAAATATAAATATTCAACCACCTTATAATGGACTAGTGCACATCTGGCATGCATGTTACGGTCACTGGCATGTGCGGGAAAATTTCTTTTAACACATTGGTGCTTGAAGAATATTTTTCAAACATTAAATAAAATAATATAATAATTTACCTTCGAACAAAGGCAAGCAGAGCTTGCCTTGCTTGCCCTGACGCAACATCATTGAATAGTTTGTATTGTTTTATAAGTTTATTAAATTATGTTATTTTATTGGTGTTTAATTTTGAGAAGAACATTTTATTTGTAATATTTGAATATTTAGAGAATGACAGTTGATTTGTCTCCTTTTCCTGGGGGACAAAGGGGTCAGGAAGGGGAAACAAAAAAGCTTTGAGTACCTTCTTCACAGTTTGAATTTCCCACGTTCCCATTGGTGCAAATTCAAACAAGGTGAAGAAGGGTAGGAAGTTAATGACGAGTAAATAGCGGTCCAACCGAGGTATTAAGTAGGGTTGGACTGAGCAAACCGGAGACTCTAGTTTAAAAATCCGGTAGGACTCGGGCAAACCTTGTGACGCTCGGGGAGGACTTTATTTATAATATAGTACTAATACTATTTGTTAAGCATTCAAGATATACACATATATAATTGACTCAATCAAGCTTAGTGTGTTAAATAAACCATTCCTTCCATCATATCAACGGTGTAAGGCACAATTCATGATATATTAAATATAAAGGAATTCACAACGCAAATAATCCTTTAGTAACTACCCTATACTTTCATTATCTTGATGGCCGAAAATAAGTTATAAAAATGAGCGTAACAATTTATACTGTGTTTTGATTTACTTTGTTCATATTACCACCATGCATCACTTCAACAGTACAGAACCACCAAATTCTTCATATGCCATAACTTTGGTTGGCTTAAATAATATAGATTTCTCTTATTTGCATAGAAACAAAACAGAATCTAGAGCTTACAATTAGATAACGAATAGTCAGATAAAAGTAGATTAAATGTTCTAAAGTAGATAGTTGAAACCTGGCATGTGTTTGTAGTCCCAAGTAGGACGGGGAGATCGAGGTTCGAATCTCGGTCGGGTGAACTGGGGGTGGTTTTTCCTAAATGGTTTTCCACTCTCCCTCCACGCAAATGCGGGTTCACTTCCTATAATTTAACCTTCCTAATCCATTAGCGTAATTAGTACTTAAAGCGTATAACCCGAACAGGTAGTAAGATGCGGTGCTAAATATTATTATTATGTTGTCCCAAGTACATCAAAGTTTCACCTTCTTGATGACTAATATCACAGGTGCATGATTTGACTATTTTCAAGGGCTAATCATTAAAGCTCTTTTTCTACATCTTTTCTCTTGTTCATAATCTTGTGGAGCGGTTCTGTACCCTGTGGCGAAGTGTGATGATAATTTTTGGGTAGCAGAGTCATGAACATTCATAAAGGGGCACACTTAACGATGTTGAAAATGTGATTTTTATGAAGTTATATAATAGAGACCCGCCTCGGTGGCGTAGTTGGCTAACGCGCCAGTCATGTTTAGCTTGACTGCTGAGGACGGGGAGATCGAGGTTCGAATCTCGGTCGGGTGAACTGGGGGTGGTTTTTCCTAAATGGTTTTCCACTCTCCCTCCACGCAAATGCGGGTTCACTTCCTCTAATTCAACCTTCCTAATTCCTAATCCATTAGAGTAATTAGTACTTAAAGCGTGTAACCCAAACGGGTAGTAAGACGCGGTGCTAAAATTAAATTAAATTAAATTATATAATAGAGTATCACCACCACCACGAGCTACATGTTCCAAAACAAAATAGATTATTGATAAGTTAGATATAAATAAAAGCCAGGGAATATATAAAATCATAATTAAAGACTTGAAAACTATAAATAGTCAAATTAACCCGTTACTAAAAAAACTAATTAATTTAACCATACAACAGTGTGTAATCCCGCAAAAACTCGCAATTATTAGACCAATTTATAAAAAAGGAAGCATTTAGATAATGGAAATTACAGACCTATAGCAATTCTATCAGTTTTAGACAAAATAACGGAAAGATATGTTGCCAACTACTTGATAAATTATTTAGATAAATATAAAATAACTGACCAAAAACAATACATATTCCAAAAAAACAGAGGTAAGGAAAATACTTTTACACTTTTTTACTAATCAAATGCTAGAGAAATTAAATGAAAACAAACACATAGCTATAGCATTTATAGACATGTTGAAAGTGTTGGATATGTTGGATAAAGATATTTCACTAGAATCACTTTAAAAAATTGGTATCAGAGGTAATATGTAAGAATGGCTTAAAAATTACTTAACTAATAAGAAAATAATTGTTAAAATAAATAATATAGAAAGTGAATAATTGGATATAAATATTGGAGTACCACAAGGCTCTATTCTTGGGCCAATACTATACTTAATTTATACAAGAACCATGTCAAACTCTATACAGAACTGTGGTATATATATGTATGCTGATGACACAATGATGTATGCGGTGCACAAAAATGTATCTAAAGCTAAACAAATGTTGCAGGAAGACTTTAATAGAATACAAAACTGGACTCTCGATAGTAAATTAATAAATTGCATTAAAAAAACACCAACAATGCATATCAGACTAACACATGTTATAAAGTATAAATTAGATATTAAAGGTCATTGCTTAGATTGTTTACATAATATAAAACTGTGTAATTCTTTAACATTTATGCAAGTTAAGACATATAACTGTCTTGGTCTAATGATTGATTCCCATATGAAATGGAATACTCACATAGACATAATGAGTAGGAAGCTAAGAGTGGGAATGGTTAATATATGTATACTAAAACAAAATGTTACATTTGATATTCTAAAAATAGTGTATCATGTGCTAATCGAATCACATCTAAGCTATGGTATTGCTTCCTGGAAAAAGACAAGTGATCTATATTTAAATCATTTAAGAAATATTCAAATTATAGTTCTTAAAATAATGTGTGAAAACAACAATAGTAGCAAACTCATGAATAAGGAGTGGAAACCATTGACAGTAAAAAACATGTATAACTATAAAATAATAATTCAGTATTACTATTAAGAAACATATAAAGTAATACAGGCTCATAGTCACAACACCAGAAAATGACAATACAAAATACCTTTATACATAAATAAATACGGAAAACAACACATGAAAATAATAATTCCAACAGTGACCTGGCGGTCTAGGGGTAAGGTGTCGGACTTTTGTGCTGGGGATCCGAGGTTCAATCCTCGGTCCCGGCACAGATTTATCTGATTCTCAAACTCTTCCTTCACCTCTGTCAAGATGTGTATTAATCACAATTTGTGAATGTGTGGAAAGCCACATGTGAATGTGTGGTTTGGATTCCACATTAAACTGTAGGTCCTTCATTTCGTCTCACAATCACCCTGCCATTACATTAGCGTAAGTGTGTATAACCCTAACAGGTAGTAAAACGCAGTGCTAATAATAATAATAATAATAATAATAATAATAAAAATAATACAATAAAAATAATAATAATATAATAATAATATAATAATAATATAATAATAAAAATAATATTATTATGATAATAATAAAAATAATATAATAATAAAAATAAAAATAATAAAAAATAACAACAACAACATGATACCGGATACCCTTTTGGGAATATATAAAATATCTGATGTTAAAAGAGGGGGGGGATAGTTAATTGGCTCACAGACATAATTAAATAATAATACTAGCGTAACTAAATATGACAAATAAGCTATGAAATGGACTCGAAATTGGCATTTGAATATTAAATAAAACGTAATTTAATAGATTTAAGGAACTAAATTAAGTATTAGAATCGTGTCATGTTGTAAGAATAGACTTAAAGAAATTAATTGTATCTATTTTAGCTCTATACTATTACTTGTATGTATGACATGGTGAGGCACCAGCTGACAAGCACTTGTGCTTAGCTGGACCATGTTTAGTTAATATAAATATGTACTCCTGATATAATCAATAAAAATACTAATAATAATAATAATAATAATAATAAAATCTTTTCTTATATATATTTTTTGTGATACCAGCTGTGAAATATCTCATCTTTGTCTTTCCTTTAAATCCACTTTTCCTTCAAAAGACAAAGGCTCCGTATAATTTTTTGACAGAAAGTAAACTGAATCGAAATAGTCATTGTTGATGTCTACAATGTCTCGCATTTTTTCTACAATACATACAATAAGTCCTAAAACATTAATTTCAATTTCATTTATTATAGTGTTGGCCAACAGTCGTGATATCTATGACAGGCCAGCACCGAAAAGTACACAAGCACCATAATGATTAATGATATATATAATAATACAAAATTTAAAACAGCTCAATAAAATAATAAAATTCAAGTCACAATCACAAAACTAAACTAATCTACACTGAAATAAACCTTTGAAAGACACTCTGTAGTCTGTATGGTTAGAACGTAATGCTCATGAGTCGGGAATAACTGACTTACTGGTCACTTCAATGGTAGAGATGAATAAATGTGCGCCCATTACCCTCTATAGCTCCCCACAGGCTTGATTCTTTGGGTGTGTTAGACAGAAAGGCATCAACTTATCTTGCCAAAATGAATCGACACATTCGCTTTGCGTGCTTGCTAACATATCAACACGCTTTAAAAAATGACTATTAATGGTTCAATTTTACATATAAAGGGAAGTTTTCGCTCCTTTTTCAAAATCTCTTGTGATAGCTGAGCTTATCCTTCTTACCCTGACGCCTCTATACTGTGTCTGCCAAATGGGCTATAATGGATACACAGAGTTTTCACTACTTTGAGCACATTTATCTAACTTTTTTGCCAAAGATTTAACATTGGTTGTGAATAGGAAATGAATAGGACATTAAAATTGAGCTGTGCTAATAATTTGAATACTAAATATTTATGCTTATTATATTTGTTTGATATATTATTCATATTTTCCATTCATAGTTGTTAGTTGATCACTTTATTTTTTCTGCAATGTTGATCAAATACTTCATTGCTATTTGACTTCTTGTTTCAGCTTACTAAGGAAGTACCTCCAATAATGAATGTTTTAAATATTCATGAAAATCTTATTGAAGCTTTGTTAGAAATGCAAGCATATGCTGATGTACAAGCAGTTTTAGCCAAATATGATGACATTAGCCTGCCAAAATCAGCTACAATATGCTACACTGCGGCACTACTAAAGGCACGATTAGTAGCAGATAAGTAAGTTGGCTAACTTTTTTTTGTGTATATCATAATTTTTTTTCAAATTTAATTTAAATATAATTAGCACCTAAAATGAAAAAATATTCTAGAGTAAACTATTGCTTTGATGTGTTTAATTACAATAAACTTATATATTTTCCAAATACCCTCAAAAATTATTTTCTTTCCAATGTTAAATACTTTAGCAATATATAATGCATGTTAAATAATTCAGAAACATATTTTAAAAGCATATATGTCTAATAATAAAAATTCCAACCCATCTATATTGAATCATCATGAATCATCAGTTAAGTATTTCTATTGATAAATTATGTATAGAATTCTAAAGGGGTGGAGCTCAACATTTTTGGCCCCCCTCCCCCCACCCATCCTCAATTGAATGAGACATAAATTTGAAGGATCAAAATGTTTAACAAAAAAAACTTGTTTATTTTTAAATTAATATCATGTTACAGAATAATAAATGTAATTTCAAATTTTTATTGCAATACAATGCTAAGGGAAGAGAACACAGTTAAAAATGTTATAAATTGGTGGGGAAAACATTATAAAATAAATGGTACAGAACTCTATACAGGCTTTCTCATTCCATTATTTGAAAATGAAGATATTTATTCAAAACTCATAATATATGTGAAACGAAATTATATACACTAGCAAACCCAACCAAAAATTGCACTTAACGGTAAACATTTTTTGACTCTTGGATTTAAATTTCGTTATTTTCTTTTTAAAGAATTGAAGTCCTCACTAGTATATTTGGACCAAAAAAAAAAGGGGGGGGGGGGAGTAGTGGGTTCAAGAGGGTCAATACTTTGTATTGAAATCTTGACTTCCGGTTAGAATTTTTGACATTTTAATAGGGGTTGCACTCTTATGGTTATCGCATATTCATTAAATTCCTAATTTATAAATTCAGACTAATAAAAAAGTTAAATATTGACTATTGAATCTATAATGATAGAGATAGATCATTGCTATACAAACATTTCCCTTAAGAAGTGAAAGAAAAAAGAACATAAACATTTGAGAGACTTAACTATTTACTCTATGAAATTAGAGAATTATTGCGTTAAAACTTAAGTAATATTTCTGTACAACTAAAGCTCACAAAATGGTATCAATATATTTGCCAATATCTCTGAAACTATTGGTTTTATAAAGATATATTTCAAATAAAAGTTTTTTTATTTTTAATTGTACTACAGTTTTGAAATGATAAGTTATTTAGTATCGTAAATAGTTGCGCAGATAAGGAAACTTTCGCATTTGTAAAGTACCCTAAAAGTCATTTTCTTAGGAAAATTAAAATAGCCATTTTGTTTATAGTCTTGATTAACGCTTAGATTCGAACTTTAATCAAAATTGTTAGAGCCTATTTTTAGAAAATGGATCTTTTCTCTTTGCGCCCTTTATCAAACTACTCTTAATTTTAGGGTTAAACATCATGCGACATTGCAAAAACCACTTTTCAGGGTTCGGGGGTCATGAAACGTCGAAATACATCAAAATCTCAAGGTTGATATTTTTTATGATCCCAATACTTTCTCTACCTGTAAGTTAGCGAGAAAGTAAAAATATCAATATGCAGTACAAAAATAAGTATAATTTTATTTAGTGCTAGTTGAGAAAGTGTAAAAAATGAATACATTGAAAAATGAAAATTAATGAGATGGCTGACATTGTTGTTCTTTCAAAAGTCCTTAACGCTAGGTCTCAGCTGGGATAATGCATATCTAAGGGCATTCTCCACATCCAGTCATACATGATGTTTTGATTTTATATTTGCAAAGACATTAAATCTGGATTTGCACAGATATGTTGAATAAAACTAAACCAGCACTATTAAGGCTTCTCAATAGCTTGTGGGTAGACATAAATATAGGTTATCCAAACAGGGGTGTATTAGGATATAATGTGAGACTAGTTCGCCCCAAACTATCTACTGGACAGTTAACAAAAGTGAATATAAAGTTTCATAAACTATTATAAATCTTAAAACACATCCCAAAGTGAAGAAACTGAAAAAGTGCTCCTTGCGAGGAGAGAATGTAATTGTTCTCTTTAAATTCCCCTATTGAGACCAACCACACTTTGTAGCAAACTAAATGTTGTATGGTTGTCATTACTATCCCTATTTACTTCTAGAAGAAGCTATTATCAACAAGCTGCTGTTAAGATAATGTGAGAGATGTAAGGGGTATTGGGCAGCTCTTGATGAACAGAAGGAATAAGAGGGTTGCTAATATTTGAGAAAATTACTAGGAAGATTATTCAGTCATTAAATATCTTTATTTCCCTTCTACCTGAGTTTAAATCTGTGTCTATTTTAACTACAAATTCATGAAAAAATACACTTATCAAAGTCAAATATTTAATTGGGTCATATATTCATATCAAATATAAATCACACTATTTTATTTTACATACAAAGGTATACAGTAAGAACTATTTCCCATGAAAAATACACACCATATTACAAGCGTGTCATATAATATCACTAATATTTTTTTAAATGTTGTTTTGTATAACAAATATGGAGTTATGTGAGGTTTTTCCATTTGTACACGAGAGCCTTTCTAAAAAAATGTGTTAGTTACTTTTTGTTTTAACTTTGAAGACTTTTTTGTGTACTGTGTGCATTAAAACTATTTTCAAATAATTAAATTTCAATTTAGTTATAAGATGGAAGGAGAAGAATTGATAGATCTTTGGTTGAGAGTGTCATTATAAACTCTGTCGTATCATGTGTGCAAAAATTAGCGATTAATATAAAATATCCTATAATCTAAACTATCGGCTAGAGAAAAATATAAGGTATAGGGTAAAATTAATGTACTTATTATTTCATTATCTCCTTCTTTATAGTGATAACTATGCTACTGTATCCAAAACTGTTCAAGGTTCAGTACTTGGAATTGCTCTTAGGGTTTTGTGTCACACCCTAGTTCAATAGCCTATTCCTGGATGAAATCTGAAAGTTTATCAATATCAATAGTGAAAGGCGTTCTTACCAATTAGCACTGCCAGTCTTCCAAGCAAATATTGGAAAGTTATGCATGAATTTCATCATGAAGTAAGTTTAGATGTTAAGAGATGATGTTTTCAGTTCATATTGCACTTGGTCATCAAAAAGCTCACTGAAACAAGGCTATAACGAAAAAATGACAGTAGGACTCTGAAGATGATGCTTTCACAGTTGAATCTTCTCCAAAATAACCTTTTATCACATCACACAATGTCATATTTATATGGCTTTTGCTTGTAACTGTAGAGACTATTCAGGGCATAAAAAATTCAGAGAGACAGGGCAGAGCCAAACTAAATTTTTCATCAGTAAATTATTCGTAGAGGTCATCATTTCCTTAACTCTAAATAAATATTTAAACTTCATACTTCAACACATATTGGGAACAGAATAAGCTACTCTACATACCATCATGCCATCTCATTAGCAAGCAAAACAGATTCGAAAAAACGGAAGTGGTCAGTAAAATAAATATGGAGTGGCTGCTTGGCGCAGGTACAAGGCATGTCATTTGATTGTACCGGTTGGAGGAGGGGAGCGGGAATTTGTGTTCTTCGGGAATCTCCGTATGCACATAAAGCACTGTTCTTGATTCAATTTTATTATTTTCTAGCATTTAAAGTTGTCATTCGTGTTGAAAGCTTTAGCATTTTGAATAATATTCTTGCTTACTGTATGGTACTAAGCCAAAATCACAATTTTATATGGTATGATAAGATGCTCACTATAGAATGCTTCTTTCAATTAGGTATGCGGCAGCGGACCTAAAATTATAAGAGCTAAAGTCACAACCCCTAAACTAAATTTCTTAAGTCTATTAGACCTATCTATTGAAGACTTAACTTCATTGTACCTAATTTTATAGCTCCTAACTTAACTAAACCCAAATTTATAAAACCTTATCATGACTGGACCTAAAATTCATTTTTCATAGATTCCTTTAAAATATCCCTAATTGTTCAAACAGCGAGTTTACTTAAAGGCACTAGACCCAAAATTTATAATACCTAACTTCACTTAATTTTATTTTAAAACTTCACAAGGCAACATTCACAAGACCACACAGCACAAGGCCTAACCTAATATGGCATGCTGGCAAAAGTCCTAAGACAACATTCTTTTAAAGATTCTTATATATCCAATCCAGTATGAATACACACACAAGTGTTATTCTTGGCTTGTCTAGTTTTCTGATCAATATTAGATCAGAGTTCAAATCCTGCTGGGTGTTTGGGGCTCATCAGTAAGAATGGGTGCCTCCCATTTATCTTTTAATTGCTAGCCTATGTGGATTACAAGAGTTGTTAAAAAAAATTGAATGGTTCGAGTTGAACATCAAGATTTAAAAAAATACCTTTCGATATGAAGCTGTTTAATAAACACATACACAATGCTTGGAATGCGGACAAGGGTCGAGACTATAAAGCTTGTATGAATGACGAACATTATCCCCCTGTGTGTTATTTGAATACAGAAGGAGAGCTGTTTTTATTCAAATCATGTTTGAAGTCTTGGCACTAAATATCAAGCTCATCTATTCTAGTTTGCTGCTGAACAGGAAGCTAAGATTTGAATCTCAGCCAAGCGTACCGAGGTAGTTTTCCTAGATAATTTCTCACTGTCTTTTAAAGCAAATGCAGGAACATTTCCAATAAATTCTAACCTTCTTATTTCATTTCAAATAATTATATTAAATGCAGATAGTTTAAACGTATAGTAAATTTAAAAACTCTCAAATGCATAATTGCCTCAGTACTAATTTTTACTGGTATGCTCAGCTTCAATATTCATCTATCCTTTTAGAGTTTTCTAGGAGTGTTTTTCCACTTAGTTGTCTACTCATCCTTTCTTCATGTATTTCACAGTATTTAAAATAAAAATTATTAAAAATGTAGTGTAGAAAATTATTTATCTTTGTTGATAAAATGTAATGGGAACAGCATGATGTCTGATGGCGAACATTTTGAAATTAGTAACCACTGTGTGTAAAAATGTGAACCTAGAAGCTGGAATTTTACATTTTTAATTAGTTTTTCTTTGATTTATTAAAAACTGGATCATAAGAACTAAAATGAAGGATTTCTTTCCTCGGTTAGAAGCAAAGAAAAGCATTCTGGTGCTACCCTGGGTGACACCAGGTTCTTCTGCTAGTATTAAATAAAAATAAAAAATTTACTGTGCAATAATTGGAGCCTATATTTTTGTGGTCACCCATATCACATATTTACTACCCATTCAGGTTCTCCACATGATTACACAATGGTGTAGGAAAGATAAATTTAGAATTTAAAATAAATGCATCCACATTTTCAAGGAGGAAGAATCGGAAACAATTTATTAAAACCCACCCTAAGTATACTTGACTGGGATTTAAATTAGATCTCATAACTAACAATTCAGTTTATTGTCTGAATCATCCGATCACCGATGTGGGCAACATGCCAATTATTGAGAGAACAAAGTCAATCTCATTATTAGACACTAGTTTTTCCCAGCTTAATCTCATGGCATATGATATCAGCAAATTTTATTATTTATTGAGTTAATTAATGGGTATTTCTTATTTAAACACATATATATTATTATATTGCAACCAGTGAAAGGCTTGAGAGTCACATAATCACATAAATAGGTAAGCCTATATATTGTTAAATACACACACATATACACACAAACATATATAATTTATGAAATTAATACATGTGTACACATATTAGCTATCAAATGTGAATGTTTTTTTATTTAATTTAAAGCCCAAGTATGTTAACATAAATAGTTTTTTCATAAAACAACTTATTAAAACTTCATAAATTAAACATAGCACATTGAAAGTTGAGTTCCTCAATGCTAACATACTCTCATCCCACTCCATGTATCTTCCATAAATCCATTTTCTACTATTGTTAAACAATATTGACACTTATAATCATGAGCTAGTTTGTTTACTAAAGGCAAAATTTAAACGTGCAAAATATAAGGACTATGCTCTAGAGATATTAAAGCTATTTAAAAAGGGGATATATTAAATTCATGATAATTTGTTAAATTCGAGGAAATATTTGCTGTCTGGAGAAACTCATGTGGCCTGTATGTTGATCACCCCTAACTTAAAGGTTGGGTTGAAGAAGTTTGACAGGGAAAAAATAATTTTGCAAGGGGTGTTCCAAGTTTTTTTAATAATTTAACTAAAACTTTCTCGTATATTGGTTTAGACTTTTGACTCAAGATTATGTGTTTTAGTCCCAACAGAATTCACTAGAAGAAATCTTTCCTATCATTAGACGCCCAGCCAGATCAATTGTTGCTTCAGTTCACCAAACAGAAAATATAGTGTCCCCTAGGGTTATTCTCATCCAACATTATTAATAATCTGACACTTATCAAACAGGCTGTGAACTCAAAACTAGACAGCGAGCATCGCCTTTTATCATTTCCTTGTTATATGCACAAGAGAGAGATGGTATGTGACATCTTTAAAAAAAATAGTAAACTAAGATTGTAAAGAATTGATAAAATAACTAAGCTTGACCCGCTTCAATGTCTGCAATGTCTAATGCGATACTCCCACAGTAGACTAGACTGCTTATGATGAGGACATAGAGGATCAAATCTCAGTTGGGTTTATACAAAATAGTTTTCCACCTCCCTGCACGCAAATGTGTGTACACTTCCTATAACTATAACCTCTATAATCCCTCAAACCATTAGCATATTTAGTACATAGGTGTATTACCTAAACGGGTAGTAAGATGTGGTGCTAAAAAAACTAAGCTCAATTTCCCTAAAAAAACATTATTTCTATACCAATTCTTTTTTAATTGTAATTTTCATGTTTTATTAACTTTTGTCATCCTATGGTAACATTCGGTTCAAATTATATCTCATACACGCAGTGGAGCTATTAATCACAATGATTAGTCACACGCAACTGTGTGCCTCAAAAGTAAATGGTCAAACTACCTCACAAAAATTGCCAGTGACTGGTGGGTCAAGGTTACTTACAATCTTGGTCGGGTGTACATAGGGTGATTTTTTCTAACTCATTTTACATGCTCTCTGCTAACAAAAATTGAGTGGATCTAAATTCCAGCTTCATTATTCTTAATTATATTGCGTAAGTAGCATTTTAGGAAAAACATCCTCATTATGTTCTCTAGGATTCAAACCCACACCTTCTAGTCGCTGGAAATCCAATCTATTGTGAAAGTGCCACCACTGATGCCAGTGTCAACGTAAGTTACAAATTTACAACAGGTCATCGCTTGATAAACTGGAACACGGTGTAAGCATGGAGATAAAAATAATATGGATGTAACACTTTAAATTTTAATTCTTTTTACCACCACGACTTTCTAAGCATTCGGTTTATATGCCTATGTACTAATTACACTAATGAGTTAAAGATAAGGAAGGTTGAACTTGGAGAAAGTATACCCATATTTGCATGGAGGATTAGTGGAAAAACCTGTAGGAAAAACCATTATCAATACACCCGACCAGTATGGAACCTCGATCTCCTCATCATTGACAGTCCAGTCTATTGGGAGAGTGATGCCTTAGACCATGCAGCCACTAAATCAGGTTTGAAATAAATTGAGTAAGTTTCTATTATAAAAGTTAACATTTAAATGAAGGTTTGAAAACAGTAAGGATAGGCCTACATATTTAAGTACTTAGTAGTATAATCTTAAGTAAAGTATACTAAAACATCACTAAAGCTAATAATAAATTAAAGTTAAATCTATTTGCTCACTCTATATACATTTCACTAATAATTCCTTTTCATAATTTTTTTTTTCACTAGTACACAGCGCTCTCCTAAAACTACAGTATCAGCTAAGGAAAAATAATATGAATGAGATGGACATAAGTATTTTTTAAATCATAGTTAGATATTTTATAGTAGAGGTAAATGATTATAAAAAAACATACTGAAAAACGAGTTGACACTGTCATCAGCATAGCTATAAACAAATATATTTTAGTGTTTGCTATATTTTGTTTAAAAAAACTAAAATGTTTGTGCAGTACAATAAATAGATGGTTTACTTTGCTTATGCCTATCATATACATTCCTTTTCAAAATAAGTATTTTTACAATTATTCACGACACAAATAAAGTAAATTATACTTTCCAACTGTAAAACAATTAATTTCTTATTTTATAAATCAATTGCCATGCAATGTATTAATTATTGCTTTTTTATGTAGCTATTGGATATTGTTCTTGACCAATTTAAAATAACTCTGTTCTTATGTCACATAAACACATTTCAAAGTTTAAACCAAAAATATAATAGCTTTCTTTAAAATAAGTTACATTTAAAAATTTGTGAAATTATTCCTAGAGAAATATTCTAATGTTCTAATAAACATTTGAATGGGTGCCCAACAAACATAACACCTAACATAACTATAATTTATTTTTAATTTGGCGCAACTAGGTCTGGCGCGAGCAACTCTTGCACAACCAACTATGGGGCAACCTGCCTTGGCTCGACCAGTTCCGGGCTTTTGAGGCTTGTAAATTATTGACGTTTTACACAATTCATTCTGAATTCTAAAGCCAATGATAATATTGATTCTCGAGTCAGTATGGCAAAGTAAATTGACATTTCTCAAAACAACCCAACACTAACTGATGCCTTAATTCATCCTATCTACCTAACAAAGGAATGTGGAAAGGATCAGGAATAATCAGCTTCAAACACTTGTTGGCATATAAAAGCGGACAATATCAATTTTGGAGAAAGGAAAGAGTAGAAAAAGAACTCATAAAACCTGAAGAAGATATTTTTTTTTTCAAATGTTACATATACAAATACGTTCATACGTCTGTATTCGTATCTGACCCTCCTTCCATCCATCTGTATCTATCTATCCGTCCGTCCGTCCGTCCATCCATCCATCCATCCATCCATCCATCCATCCATCCATCCATCCATCCATCCATCCATCCATCCATCCATCCATCCATCCATCCATCCATCTGTGTCCATCCATTCATCCCTCAACTCGTGTCTTTGGTTATACCAATAGACTCTTACAGTTAGGTGAGCAAACTAAATAAAGCCATAAATCATTTCAATTTCTTCTAGAAAACAATAAGGTGAGATAACAAACAACATTTGTTAGCCACTCAATTATAGCTAATTGTTTCAAGCAGGCAGAAGAAACTTTTTTTTAATTGTGAGTTTGGCTATTAGTTTTAGGAGGTGAGGAACTATTAACTAGCTATAGTGTTAATATAAGGGCTCAGTAAAAACTTATTCTCAGGAAAATTGATAATGTACTTTAACAAGTTGTGCCATGTAAAGATATGGAAACAATCCCAGCACAGGAAATTTTCATTTTCTCAACAGTTGTAATGGGAATACAAATTTCATGGAATTTTCTTTTTAGAAAAACTATTGTAAAAGATAGTTTGCCACACTATCAAAAATGTATGTTTATTCTTTTGGGTTATAATGTTTATGCTAAGGTGCACCTAACTTGTATTTCTTACATTAGTAATAACTTTCAAACAACTTCTTCAATATTGATGCATACTTTGTGATTCTTCGAGGAATTTTACTATTTATGTTGTAGTAAAGTTTATCAAGAAAAAACTCTGAACTGTTAATTTATTGATATTTGGAAAATAAAATTCACCAAGCTTTTTATTTAAGCATTCATATTTGTACTACTAATTTTTTACATCAAACCATGTATTCTGATCACTATCTAGCAAACATCAGGCAATTTGGTTTTCTGAGTTAAGAAACAATAAATAATGAATACATGTAATAATAATTTATCATGTATTTATAAATTTGTATGTTTATTATTTTTTTATTTTTGGGAGTTCAGTAAACATTTAAAAAATCTAGTCTTGAACAAAAATCATGGTGGCTTTGTTTATGAATTTTGATTTATATCTAAAACAGCTGACAACTTTGTATTTTATGAAAGCTCATGCTGTCCTTAAAACACAAGTTCACCAAAAACTTATCTTGTCCCCTAACTAGGACAATTAATTTCAATGCAGCCTTTACACCAGTGCTTTTTTATTTTTCAACATAGTAAATTACTTTGTGAGATGTTTAACTACTCTAAATTGTAATAGGATAGACCCTCTAAAAATAATTGTATGCTGAAATTATTATCGTAATTTTCTTATCAGTTCTAGATCATTTTGAAGATAATAAAGTTTGGATGTTACAATAAATAATCATGTTTGAAAATTAAAACTAGATAAGTTTAAAATAAAATCAGTACAAAAAACCACTGGTGTGGCAATTTTATTTTAAATTCTGCAATGTTTGAAATGTGCTTATTTTAAGATAATGGATTTTTTTTAATGTTACTAGTCTCAACTATTTGTTTGTAATTATATTAAAATAAGAAAACTATTTCTATTGTAAATTAACATTACTTTCATAGTGGAGTATTTTTTTAACTCTTTGTTCTACAACATTGAAAATTTTATTTGAATGGGACCTTCACTGGTAGTTATTTGGCCTAAGGTGTCAAGACAGTCAATATACTGTATTGCCAGTGATACAGAGGTTGAATGTTAAAAAACAAGGTTAATTGGAGTTGGTGGTATGCACATATGAGTTAGCACTGTAATTTTCTCATCCTCCTTCACATTAATGCAGGTTTACTTCCTCTAAACGGCCCCTCTTTATATTAATCTTTGTCAATAAATGGAATGTACTTATAATAATAATAATAATGATAATAAATAATAATAATATAGCTAGGCATGCACATTTCAGTTTTGCACATGTTTAATTAGTGATTTGTCAATATTTATTTTGTATTGTTATTGAATTATATCTTATTTGAAATATTGTTATATTAATTTTTATTGTGATGCATAGATTTTCACCAGATATTGCCAGCAAAAGAGGTTTGACGACAGCAGAAATGACTGCAGTTGAAGCTATTCACAGAGCTGTTGAATTCAACCCACATGTGCCAAAAGTAAGTTCAGGTCTGTAGAGTTTTTTTGTTCTCATAGAAATAAACTGTCCAAAAAAAAAAGGAACACTTATAAAATAAACATGCTGGAAAGTAGATTTAGTGTTTTTATCTGATAATGTAACTTTAATATCTAGATCAAATCCATTATGTTAACTTTTTAATTTTCAAATCTAGTTTAAAATTCCTTTTGAATCTTGAATCCAAGTTTAAATTAGGAAATCTACTGATTTTAATTTGGCTTTTTCCTCAGTGAATTTTAATTGATTTTCTTAGGATGAATATTTTATTACCCATTTGAGCTATGGGCAGCTTATATTAATTTATACTATATCTCAAGAAATGCAAAGTAAACTTTATGTAAATCCATCATCATCATCTTGGATAGATAGCATAACTCTACAAGGTTGCGCGAAGGTCGCATTTTAAATGTAACGCGAAGTTAACTTAAAGTTTGAAACATGTGACTCAAAGTAAAAGTTAAAGATAAGATTTTTGTATTCACATATCACTACTAATAATTTTTAAACTACCCATTAAGTGCATCTAGGTAAAGAAAGAGATTTAGAAATAAAAACAAATAACACCTTATTCTTCTTTGAGGTATCTGAATTTATTTATGTTTCTATTAAAGATGTAATTTTCACTAGATGGTGTGGTTTTTTGCAATGTGTCATTTTTAGATATATCTCAAATAGGTTTGTAAAATATTGAAGTTTTCTTTTTCCTTAAAAATGCTTTGGGTAGGCAAAGGTTATTGTGAGAGTTGAAACATAATATATTTGACCTTCCTCTTTGACATTTGGGATCTTTGCACATTCCTAAAATCCATAAATAAAACTAAAAACCTCACCCAGTTTACTTAGCTATAAAACCTTTTACTTAGTTAGGCTGACATATTAGACTTCAATTTCTCTGGTAAGCATTTTGTTAGATTTGTAAAATTAATCTGGTGTTGGGTGTATTAGTTTTGAATTTATCATCCTTCCCTTCATTTTAACAACCCTTATCAGTCCTTTAACTAAGTTACTCTTGGTTTAGTCTAATAGTAAAACAAGTGTAGTTTGTTCCATACATCTATTACAATCAAATTTTAATTATTTCTTGGCACAAATTTGCAATTTCTTAAGGATTAAATGTATGAGGGTAGTTTGTGAATTAGGAACCGTTTTGTTATAAGACAATGAAAAAGTTATTTTTCAAAATTATTTTATTTTTACTACTGCTTACAACATTTGTTTATGTTTCAACATAGTCCACATTGAGATTCATACATTTGTTTAGATGTGGCACGAGCTTGACACTTCCTCATCATAGAAGTCAGACTTCAATCCATTCAACCAACCCATAACTATTTTATTTCAATTCTTCGTCAATTTTCATCCTTTAGCTGCTAAATAACTTCTTCAGTTATTATGTAAAAATGGAAGTTCAGGGGTGCTAGATCAGGACTGTAAGTATTGTAATGTATTTCCATGTAGGTTGGCTACCTTGTGTGGTGACGTAATAAATTATCTGCTTCCCATCATGCCCCATCCTAAATGTCTATCGAGAATCTTATCGATAGCCGGTGTTCCCGACCAAACCATTCATTAAAGCAGTAACATTAATTCAAGTAAGTCGTGTTCTTATTCAAGCCGTTCTTACCACGATACGGATGTATCATATTGGCGACGAGGATACAACAGGCTATGGTGCAACATATTCCTGGCTATTTGGAAGTCCAGCTTTAAAAGTTTATTGAATTAATTTAATTATAGAAGTAAATAAAAAAGTTCTTCAATTGAAAACTTATGCACAACAGTCTTGAGACAATTCCGAGAACATTTAGGGATTTTAATAACTCAGGGCATGGTCTATGAAAAATCAACCATATAAACACAAAGGCGGTCATAGGAAACATGAATAGTTTCAACAGTAATGAAGAAAGCTGGTCATCATATGTGGAGCGATTCAAACTATTTGTCGAATGTAATAGTATAACTAATGAGAAGAAAGTAAGTACATTACTGACAGTAGTAGGCGTGAAAACTTTTAATCTTTTACGAGATTTATGTACACCTGACAAGCTGTCAACAAAAAGCTATGTGGATCTAATTAAAATTATCCAAGAACACTTATATCCTAAACCATCGTTTATTGCCGAAAGGTATATGTTAGAATATAGGTAAATTTATCTTTATAGCAAATGTATAATGACATGTGATGCGCAGGTGTATGTGCGCAGTAAAAGTAATACTGGTGTGTGTGTGTGTGGATTTGTAAAGAGTTAGTTGTCAAATGAATGTTGCCTGACACGCACACGTACACTTAAGTTGTTTAGTGTATAAAGATTAGATTGCTTGTTCGTTATGTTCAAACTGTATAGATTGCCTGTTTGTTAATAATAAACTATATAAAAGTGCTGGTTCGTTGTAAATTAACAGTATAAATTTAGTTTAAGGTCACAGTATGAGCATGAAAGTGTATCAGATTATATCGCTGCCTTAAAAAAAATGTCAAAGCATTGCGAGTTTAAAGAATCATCTGATTATTTACGGGATCGTCTTGTAAGTGGATTGAGAAGTAGCTCTATTAAGCAACTACTTCTAGCGGAGAGACAACTAAACTACGAGAAGGCAGTGCTGATTTCAACCTCTTTGGAGGAAGCCGAGAAGGTTGCAGCGTCACTGGCCTTTGGACATAACACCGATGGAACAGCTGATCGTCAATCCCAAATTCTTCAAATGTCGAAAAAGAAAGAAAGAAAAGGTGGTACCAGAGAATTGAGGTGTTATTGCTGTGGAAGAAATGGTCATTTAAAAAATGAATGCCATTATAAACCGTATGAATGCCGTGTATGTAAGAAGAAATGTCATTTGCAAAAGGTGTGTCCATTGAAACAGTTGGGTAAGTCAAATAATTCTAATAGGGCTACCCATATGATTGCTAGCAATTCTCACAGAGAGAGACAAAAGTATGACAGTAATAAACAACATTTTGTGGGGTTTGGTGTGTTAAATGACAATAGTGATGAAAACATTGATGACATTTCAAATTTATTTGGGATATATAAAAATCAGCTTGGCGAGAAGTGTGAAGAGTCCCTGTATTTAAGAGGAAATGAGGTGACCTGGTGGTCTAGGGGTAAGGTGTCAGACTGCTGTGCTGGCGGCCGGGGTTCAATCTTCGGTCACGGCACAGATTTATCTGATTATCAAACCCTTCCTTCACCTCTGACAAGACATCTTGTGAATGTGGGGAATGCCAGGCCTCCACCGTGGTTCGGATTCCACGTTAAACTGTAGGTCCTCCATTTCATCTCACAATCACTCTACCATTACACATTAGTGTAAGTGCGTATAACCCGAACGGGTAGTAAGACGTGGTGCTAATAATAATAATAATAATAATTTAAGAGGAATGGAAATATTAGAATATGTGGAGATTTTAAAGTAACCTTGAACTCTAGTCTAGAACTAGAGAGACATCCTATTCCCAAAATAGAAGAGCTATTTGTTTCTTTACAAAAGGGAGAAACCTTTAGTAAACTGGATCTAAGTCATGTTTATCAACAGGTTAGGTTAGACGAAGAATCTAAGAAACTTTGAGTGTTAAGCACTCACAAGGGTTTATTTAAGTACAACAGAATTCCTTATGGGATTTCTCCAACCCCAAATTTGTTCCAAAAATTAATGGGAAAATATTACAGGGGTTGAAAGGAGTAATTGTATTTTTGGATGACATTTTGGTTACTGGTAGGGACATGCAGGAACATTGCGACAGGCTCAAAGAGGTATGTAAACGTTTACGTGACAAGGGTCTCACAGTAAGTAAAAATAAGTGTAAGTTTTTTTCTAAGAGTTTAGAATATTTAGGGTTTGTAATAGACAAAGATGTGTTAAAAACAGCCCAAGACAAAATTGCAGCTATATTAGATACACCTAAGCCAGAGAATGTTAAACAACTGAAGGGATTTCTAGGGCTAGTCAATTACTATGGAAAGTTTGTTCCAAACTTATCCACAATACTTTGTCCTATGTATCGGTTGTTGAGAAAAAACACAGATTTTAATTTTGACAAAGCATACATGAAATCTTTTTCAGTAATTAAAGAAAAGTTAGTGTCAGCAAAGGTGTTAGCTCACTATAATCCCAAATTATCTTTAAAATTAGCATGTGATGCATCAGGCTATGGTCTTGGTAGTGTACTATCACAAGTGCAGAGTGATGGAAGTGAACGTCCAATAGCCTATGCTTCCCGCACACTATCTATAGCTGAGCAGGGATATTCACTGATTGACAAGGAAGCTTTGAGCCTTGTTTTTGGTGTAAATAAATTTAATCAATACCTGTGGGGGAAGAAGTTTATACTATGTACAGATAATAAACCTTTGTTAAGCATATTTGGATAGAAAAAAGGTTTGCCAGCTTTTGCAGCTAGTAGATTACAAAGATATGCTCTTTTCTTATCAGGGTATAATTTTGATATTTGCTATGTCAAATCATAAAATCATGGTAATACTGATGGCTTATCCAGGTGGCCATTACTCTGACAATGATGAATTAGAGAATGATAATTGTATTGGTACTTATTTACAATGTTTTGAAATTAGTGGGATACCTATAAAATGTGAGGATATGAAGAGAGAAGTACAAAAAGATCCCGAATTTGTTAAACTTACAGGTTATGTGAAGTTTGGTTAGCCTTATGATTATAATAAGGAGTTGACAACTTATTTTCATAGGAAAAATGAATTAACATTAGAGCAAGAAATACTGATGTGGGGGTATAGAGTAATTGTACCAGAGAAATTTCGTAGACATTTGTTAGAGGAATTACATTCAAGTCATCTTGGAATAGTTAAAATGAAAACTTTAGCCAGATCTTATATTTGGTGGCCTAATATTGATCAGGACATTGAACAGATGGTCAAAAATTGTGCACCCTATCTATGGGAAAGACAAAATCCATCAAAGAGTGTGTTACATGTTTGGAATTATCCAAATAAACCATAGTCTAGATTACATATAGATTTTATGGGTCCATTCAAATCTAAGATGTATCTTGTTATCATAGATGTATATACTAAATGGTTGGAAGGGTTAGAGGTATCGTCAACAGCAGCAGGTCAAACTATTGCTCCTTTAAGGCAGATTTTTGCAAGTTTTGATTTACCTGAACACATTGTAAGTGACATTTACATCACATGAATTCAAGTTTTTAAAAAAATGCAAATGGTATTAAACATACTTTAACACCTCCATACCATCCTCAAAGTAATGGCCTAGCCCAAAATGCAGTAAAATTTGTTAAACACAAATATATGATTGCTATTCATGAAAAAAGAAATTTGGAAGTAGATTTAAGTAGATTTCTATGTGATTATAGGAACTCTGTACATAATACAACAAATGAAACCCCATCAAAATTGATGTTTAACAGACAACTTAGAACTAGGCTAGATTTGCTTCATTCTAATGTGTATGAAAATGTAGAGCAAAATCAGAGAAAACGGGTTAAATATGCAAATGGATGTAAAACTCGGGAACTAGTTCCAAACCAATGGGTACTAGTCGGAGACTATCGAGCAAAGAATAAATGGATTGAAGGGGTTGTTGTATCGTAATTGAGTCCAGTAGCCTATTTAGTCACATTAGGGGCAGTAACATGGAAACGACATATTGACCAATTAATTAGTTTACACACTTCCCCTAAAACTAGAGTAAAGGAGATAGAACCTAGGGTAAGAGAGCCATATCCCTCAGATCTAGATCCCAAACCTAATAGGGAAAACTTGACATCTCCTAAGGCATCCAGGGGTGAGAATCATTCTCCATTCGTCCCCAGGGTTGAATCACATGAAAAGGGCAGTAGTCCAGAATCACACCCACCTCAGAGGTTTGAAATCTCACCAGAAGTAAAGGAGCCTAGGTATCCAACTAGGTGTAGGAAACCTGTAGTTTAATTAAATTTGTAAATAGTTAAAAAAATATTATGACATTATTTCACTATGACTATTAAAACTATGAGCAATTATTATATTATGTATTTTTGTACAAAAAGTGTTTAAAATGTAAATTATTTCCTCATGACTATTGGAAATCGTGGTCATGCATTGTATTCTTATTTTATGTATATTTAGGTATTTTGAAATATCTATAGTCAAGAAATTGTAAGGGAGGAATGTAATGTATTTCCATGTAGGTTGGCTACCATGTGTGGTGACGTAATAAATTATCTGCTTCCCATCATGCCCCATTCTAAATGTTGATCGAGAATCTTATTTATAGCCGTTGTTCCCGACCAAACCATTCATTCAAGCAGTAACATTAATTCAAGTAAGTCGTGTTCTTATTCAAGCCGTTCTTACCATAATACGGATGTAGCAGGTAGGAGGATAAAGTGCTTCACAACTTAACTTTTCCAACAACGTTTGCATTTTTTTTTCTCCAATGTATGGTCACACATTGTAATGAATCATACATACTACACTAGTGAGTAAGCCTCGCCGGTAGTTTTAGATAGTATACCTTTGAGCAATATGCGTTTTCATTGATCGTTGTAAGAAGGGAAACAAACAGTTATGGGTTGGTTGAATGGACTGGCTGCTGACTTTTATGATGAAGGGATTGTAAATCTCGTACCATGCCTGGACAAATTTCTGAATATCAATGAGGACTACATTAAAAACAAATGCTGTGAGTGGTACAAACAATAAATATAATTTATCAAATGATAAAGAAGGCACTGATTATTCATTAAATTATATTTTAAGGGGCCATTTATAAAAGTATAATTTCATCAGTTAGATAAGCATTCTTTAAAAACCATTTATATGTATAGGGATTATTAAGGAATTAACATTTGCTCGTTTATATCTATATCCATATTGGGCTGCACCAATTTGATAGTAACATCAACAATAAGACTACAACCGGCTTTAGTGGCTGCACGGTCTGACATGCTACTCTTGCAATAGACTAGGACTAGACTGTTGATGATGGAGAGATCAAGGTTTAAATCTCGGTCAGGTGTATTGAGGGTGGCTTTTCCAAAACAGTTTTTCACTCTCCCTCCATGCAAATGAGGATACATTTCATCTAAATAGAATCTTTCTAATCCTTAAAATTATTGGCATAATTAGCACATAAGTGGATAGCCCGAATGGGTAGTAAGACACATTGCTAAAGAAAAATACTTGCCAATTCAGGCAACATATTACAAAGCTTGGCCACCCTTCTCTCTGTAGACTTGCTTAGGTTTTGAAGCTCATGTCTCATCAAATCACCTTTATGGTGTCTTGATGTGCAATGGACAAATTATTTTTTATATCTTGCTAACCCATTTATGAGCCTTTTCAAATCTTTAAACTCTAAGTACCACTCATCATTTTCACAAACTCGTGTATATAGACCTTACAAAGCATTATAAATAAACTGCTTATCTTGCTTGATTTAAAATTTGAATTTGATGGTTACTAACAACTTAGAATGTATGGCACATTCGTAAAGTTTTTCATATTTGGTTTCAAGATACTGTGTTTGTTTGTTTTCAAAATTATTTAATTTAGTGAGCCTATATTATGATACAATGGATTTAAATGTTTCAACTGTAATAATTTAAGATATTGGCTTTAAAACCAATAAAAATATTACCTTTAACATTTTTTTTTTCAATTTAATATTCATGGATTGTTCAAATAATTATGCTGATTTCAGTATCTACTTGAAATGAAGCCTCTTATTCTACCACCAGAACATGTACTTAAAAGAGGTGATTCCGAAGCTGTAGCCTATGCATTTTTTCATTTGCCTCATTGGAAGCAGGTGGAAGGTGCTCTGAACTTGCTTCATTGTACATGGGAAGGCACTTTTCGCTTGTTGCCGTACCCATTAGAAAGGGGCCATCTTTTCTACCCTTATCCAACTTGTACAGAGTGTGCAGACAGAGAGTTACTACCAAGTAAGTTTTCTCAATATTGAACATAAAAATCTCACATTGCATGTGAATAAATAGGTGGGTTTCCCAACAATTTATATCTTGTAAAAGTTTGTTTGATTTATTTGTCTTGATGAGCCATGTAAATAAATTGATAGTTTCGTTATTTCTGTAAATATGTTTTATTTCATATGTTGAAATCAAAGCTATTTTATGATATTTTGCTATGTTTGTAATTTTGAAGTCAAAATTTCACTACTATTTTCTGGTTGACTTTTAGAGTTTAAGGAGTGAATAAAACATTAATTATTTTTATATTTTTTCTCATAATATTGGAATTGATTGATTTTTTTTAAGTTTAACACTATTATGGCCGGTCGGCAGTTCATAGAGGATGGAAGCACACACTCACATTTAAATAATATGGGAGTTGTTCATTATTCTATGACTAATTAATTTAATGACATGGAATATAAAATAAACAATTACTTACAAACTATGGATGATAGGTGGTACATAATAACTGTCAATGGGTAAACTACCCTAACTCTACATTATTCTTCTTGTTAAGTTTATCAACATCCTCTGATAAAGAGTCGGACACAACTTTCCAGCTAGTCAGTCAGTTTGTCCCTGGATGAACTTCGAATCATGAACCGGCTGTTCATCCCTAGCTGGAATTTACATGATCAGTCCAGAAGCCATTTTCTCAAGACTGACTAGAAATGTAATTGTAAGCTAGGTGGCCATCCTGAGTTACAACAATTCCTAATTTCAACTATGCACTTTTTTAGATGTTCATTCTTAATTTAAAGAGTACACTTTGTTCTAAGTGTTGTTGGTTCCCAACAACACTACTATCCAAGTCTAATAAAACCAAACTGATTTTTTCAAAGACTTATACAATTTTGTAATTTTAATTTCGATATCCTCTATAATGTTAGTTACAATATTAAAAGACCTGGCTATTCCCAGAACTATACTGAATTAAACTTCTATATTATGGATGTTATTAGTGAAATACACAACCATAGCTGGCATGTATAGGCTCGTCTTTTACTCTATGTTAACCTAATAGTGTATGTATATATATATATTAGGGGGGGTCCTAATAATACTAAGAATTTTTTTCCAACAATTTACATGCACTGACCCCATAAGTGTTTTTAGATGTAAAAAGAATGTGTCTAAAATGTCAACGATTTTAAGTAACACTTAGTGGTAGCTCAATAAGCTTGTAGTTTTAGTTGTGATTGTATATATTGTATAGCATACATTTATACATCAATTAGTGCAGAAATATTGCTGTATTAGTTATGTTTTTAATTACACACACAAATCCTTAACCAAATTAAATATGCCTGTCAAATACAACAGAACATTGTTTCCACTGAAATAATATTCATTGTTAACACTGAGAAAATCACTTAAATCCGAGAGTTCTTTGTAACTTTACTTATCTGAAATTAAGTTTTTTCTACTGCATTCGGGATAGTGACACCTATGTTGTTCTACAACTTGTAATAAATATTGTTGTTGATTTACATTCTTCGTTTTAAGGGCATTATACTCTTGCATAAGTGCCACACTGCTTTTAGCATTGTCATTAACAACCCCTAAAGGGTGACCTGGTGGTCTAGGGGTAAGGTGTCAGACTTCTGTGCTGGCGGCCGGGGTTCAATCCTCGGTCCCGGCACAGATTTATCTGATTACCAAACCCTTCCTTCACCTCTGACAAGACATCTTGTGAATGTGGGGAATGCCAGGCCTCCACCGTGGTTCGGATTCCACGTTAAACTGTAGGTCCTCCATTTCATCTCACAATCACCCTACCATTACACATTAGAGTAAGTGCGTATAACCCGAATGGGTAGTAAGACGTGGTGCTAATAATAATAATAACAACCCCTAAATGTTTAACTGTTACCCTTGCTTGCAGTCATCTCTGAGATGCCATGTTTCAGGATCAAAATATAAATAATCTCTTTGAATATTAAGGCGATAAAAAGTGTTTTTTGTCACAAAATATTCAATCTTCATAACACGAGGAATCTTGCCAATCAGCTGGACACACTTAAAGAGGTTCGTCGACCCCACCCCTTTCATTAAAGGACCGAAGCATAGCTTTTTTCCAACTTATAGACATGTGTTTGCCAAAAAATACCAAACCTACAAGCTCCTAACTTAAATACCATAGTTGCCCTTCTAGTTTCTTGCTGGCAACTTTAGAGATAGCAGCATTTACCATTTCATAAGCACTAAGTTGCTGCAGTAAACTGAGGTCCTTAGAGGGTGCTGAAATAGGAAGAGGAATTGTAAACCAAGCTCAAAGATGAATACATAAAAGAAAAATGCAACTGTTACACAATCTGTTACTTCCAATTTATTGAGTTTGAATTGGCCATGAAACATCCATATTATGAAAGAATACAATGTCGTTGCCATCCATCTAGAAGGATGAAGAGCCCTAGGATATATAAATTTATAAATCATCCCCAAGAAGATTATTGCAAGCTCTAGAAATTTTCTATAATCACCTCTGACTTGAGTTTCTTGAAGCTGGTTAACGGCAAATTGAGTCACAATGGGCTTCTTATCTACCAAAGCTGCCATAACTGTTGTGTTACTAGTTGCACTTTTGTAAGCTGATTGATCCATCTTATTCCAATACTTTTTAAAAGTTTATTACTATATCAGGGCCAGATGATGTACATCACAAAGCATCATAGATAACACTTGCAAGAATGAGTTCTAATATGTGTTAACGACATGCTAGGTGATGGAGGTCCTTTTGTAACTTTGTTCCTAAAGTATTCATGCTCCATTTCTGTGACCTGCGTTGCTGGTAGTAGTGTCAAAGTACAATGTGTTTACCGGATGAATAATCCCACGCTCTTCAAGCAAAGTAGACACTGCTTGAGCCTGTGCTTCTCCTGTACCTGACTGTAATTTTGGAGCACCGAGCAACTGATTTACGCCTTGTCCAGACACAATCACCATTAGTCGATTTACCTTTTAATTTCCAATCAGGTCTGGGGGAAGTCTTTAATCTCAATGACTGAAATTCTTCCTATAAATTAGTTTCAAGTTCTTCGTGTATTTTTTCTCAATATCTCCTTATAGAAGACCTATTAATATTAAAATCATTTACTTTGTGACCAAGGCCCTCAGCAGTTGCTGCTACAGATATGTGGTTTTTCTATCACTTAACTTTACTCTTTTTAAAGCAAAAGCAACAGATGGTGTGTTAATGTTCACACGTGCCCTTTTACAGCTGGAAGCAGTGGAAGGAGAATGTATTGCCATTGCATGATCATTGCTTGCATGTGCTTTTTCCTCTTCAAGCTCATCACTGTTACTTCAACTATCACTGAGTTAAATTAAAGCGGAACTTTCATTCTGAGCCATTTGTTTCTCTTTGTACTTCTGCTTAAACTCTTTTTTTTTTTATCTCCATCATGTTTAAGTGTGGACTAGACTGGTCATCTTTAGCGGAGCATGTGGAAGTATACAGCTAAGAGGAGAAGTAGCCATTGTGAAGTTTGTAGCATTTAACAATAATACAGTGGAAGAAGCTTAAAACTTTCAAGTAAAACAATAATGTATGAGAAATTGACAGTAACTTCTGTCATTGGTTAATGCAATTTGGTGACAGAGAGCTGAAAAAATAAAATATTATAGATGGGCCAAGGGACACACACACATGGCTCGATTATTAACAACACATTTGAAAATAGGCTGAACCCCATTGATATTTTGAATGCCCATTTTGTGTCCATGAAATCAAGAAACTTTTCTAATAAATGAGGAGGTATTGAGTATTTTAGTAGAATAGGTCTGGTGTTACATTGGTTAGAACTCAGTCAATTGCAAGGGTCGATAATTAACAAAACATTTGGAAATAGGCTAAGTCCCACCTATAATTTGAATGCCCATTTTGTGTCAACAAAATGAAACTGTTCTAATAATTGAAGAGGTATTGAGTATTTTAGAAGAAGAGGTCTATTGTTGCATTGGTTAGAACTCAGTCAACTATAAGGCTCGATAGTGAACAAAACATATGGGAAAAGACTGAGCCCCACTGATATTTTGAATGCCCATTTTGTGTCCACAAAATGAAGAAACCGTTCTAATAAATGAGGTAGTATTGAGTATTTTAGAAGCAGAGGTCTATTGTTACATTGGTTAGAACTCAAGTCAACTGTAAGGATGAGCTAGGAAAAGGTAAATAACAATCCATTAAGAGATTTTAAACAAACCGCTTTGGGAATGCTGCCACACAAGTATATATTTAAAAAAAAATAGGCAGTCTAATAATACTCCTTGGGTACTGAAATGCCAAACAAGGACTCAGTGCAAAAGTTGGTAAAAATATAATCCATGTAACATTTTTAACAGGTGTGCTCAAGGAGTGTATGTTTCTTACCGAGAATTGATTTGGCATTTATAGGTATCTCCTTTATTTTTAGGTGGAGGTATCCTCAATTACTCTTAAAGGGTTGGTATCTATCTATCCTCCCAAGCACTATTTCAGCCTTGGCCAAATGGACATTGAATTTTCATATACAATTTGTAGTTAATTTAATAAAAATCAAATTAATTTGCTCACTCAAACCTAAGCTACTCTCAAGTAATATAATTTATAGGTATCTTTTTAAACGCTAACTCACCCTAACAAAGCCTAACCTCCCCTTAATTTCCTTTATTTGAAAGTTAGGTTTGTTAATAGTATCATATTCAACCTGTCATAAACAGGTCTAAAAACTTATGTTTATCATTTTATTTATTTATCGTGCACTTCCTGAATCAACTGATTATATAAGCAAACAAGAATATCTATGAACAAGAGTAAAAGTGCCCACCAATTTTGACAGGAAAGGTATTTTCACATACCTTCCAGGGTTCTTTTACATACTGCAATCATCATGGTACTGACAACTTTACTTCCTCACGAAAGGAAGCTTTACTATGGATTTTTATCTCTCAACAAAAATCACTCGACCTTGACTGGGTTTGAACCCATGAACCTCAGTTCCTGAGGCGAGCACTTTACCCCAAGACCACCTAGGTTGA